>ONZH01024422.1:15000-65746 GCA_900303285.1 Rhinella marina | reverse complement strand
TAGTCCTGGAGGAGTCTGTGAACTTTAATAGGTGTATGTGGGGTGTGGTGGAGACTATGCACAGGATGGGTGATCATGTCTGACCACTGGGGGTCACACCACAGTGTCCCCCCATAGAGTGAGTAAGGCCCCAATTAGCTCCCGCAGAATTAATAGTGCCCCATTAGAGCCCCCCAGTAATAGTAATGCCTCCATTAGTGCCCCCAGAATTATGTCCCCAAATTAATGTCCCTATTAGTGCCCCCAATAATAATGCCCCCATTAGTGTCCCCAGTAATAATAATGCCCCCATTAGTGCCTCCAGTAATACTAATGCCCTTATTAGTGCCCACAGAATTAGGTGCCCCCATTAGAGCCCCCAGTAAATATTAATGCCCCCAACAATAATAGCCCCTATTAGTGCCCCCCCCACAATTAATAGTGCCCCATTAGAGCCCATCAGTAATATTACTGCCCTGCAGTATTAGTATGCCTCTATTAGTGCCCCATAATAGGTATGCCCCATTAATGTCTCCCAGAATTAATAATGCCCCTTGGTGCCCCCCAGAATGAATAGTGTTCCCATTAGAGCCCCCCAGTAATATTAGTGCCCTCAATATTAATTAGTGCCCCCCAGAATTAATAATATACCCCATTAGTGCCCCCAGTAATAGTAATTCCCTCATTAGTGCCCCTCAGAATTTAATAATGCCCCCAGTAATACTAATGCCCTAATTAATTCCAGCAGAATTAATAGTGCCCCCTAGTAATAGTAATGCCCCATTAGTGCCCCCCAATATTAATAATGCCCCCTTCTCTGCTTATGCAAAAAAAAAAAGCACTCCGCAGTGAACACTCGCTGCTCACTGGAATCTCAGGACAGGACCTGCGCTCCAGTGTGATGACATCTCGCAGGTCCTGCTGCTTCCAGTCAATGCAGCGACACGTTATCACGCTGGAGCACAGGTCCTGATCCTGGTGCCATCAATGGATGAGGTGAGTTTTTTTCTTTTCTTAGCGCAAGTGGGGGAGGGGGAAGAAGTTAAAGGCTTTAGTAATGAGCGCCACACAATGGAAGCGCTCATTAGTAACAGTCCATATAGTAATACTGGCAATGGCAGGGACACTAAATCACCAGCTTGGCTGAGAAGTTACCGGCCGGGTGGCAACCCTAGCGTTGACGCCCCCGCTATCTAAAAGTGTATAATAAATGTAATTTGGGGGACAATCCCATAGATGGGGTGGGGGTTCGGAATTAGTTAGGGTTTTACAAGACCTGCCATTAATGTATGATTGTGATCTTAAAGGGGTTGTCCAGCTTTGGAGACAACAACCCCTTTGGTCTGGACCTCCACAGGACCAAGAATCGGTTTGTTCTAGTGACCGCTGCAGCCAGTCAGGGGCCTCAGCGACGGCTTGAACAGAACATAACCTCTGTAATTGGGCCCATTGTGTCACTAGAACAGATCTGACTTGGAGCTACTCCCAAGGGTGTTGTCTTTCTCCCTAGGTCTTCACCCTGTATCCTCTATACAGAGATCTGAACTGGGCTGCAGGGGAACCACCAGGCCACTGCCTCTGGAGTAGTCTCTGTTCGGTGGCTGCTGACCCACGGGGGTCAAGAGACACCGGTCTGTTGTCTGACAGATCGGGAAAAGCCAAGGTCAGGGCACGCAGAGTTTGTGTGATCTGAGGTCAGGGCGGGCAGCTCAGGGTCTTATCGGACATAAGGCAGAGGTCAGGTTAGGCAGCAGTCAAAATCCAGAAAACGGGCAGAAGTTGGTACACAGGCAGACTAATGTAGAAACAGCACATCTTACCAGGGACCAAGCAAACTGGTACCTATTGCTTAGGCAACCTCCCATAGGAGAAGGCGTCTAAAGTACCCCTGGATGATTAGACATTGACTTGGGAAGGTTAGGGTGTTTCCCCTAAAAAGGGCTGGCCCTTTAAAAGCCTGGTAGAGCAGTGTCATTGGGCACAGGCAATGAGACCTGGTGTAGTGTGGATCAGTGTAGCATAGTAAACTTAACCCCTCCAGGACTGCCACCTTACATGTACGGCGGCAGTCCATTCTTTAAAAATGGCGCACGCTCCAGGGCACATCGGAAGCCATTGCCGCTTCATTTCTGCTGGTTTAAACAGCAGGACACCAGGAGCTCATGTCTGCGATCGGCGCTATTTAAACCCTCAGATGCTACGGTCAGTTGTGACCACAGCATCTGAGGCTTCTTCCCCCAGGAGGAGCACTGTGCTCCTGAGGCCCAAACCATCTGTAATTACACCTACTCACCACTACCCCCGCGTTGGCAGCATGTAAACAGTGAAGAGGAGGCAGCGCTGATACGACGCGCGCCTCCTCTTCAAACCGCTGATCAGTGGTGATGCCGGGTGTCGGACCCCCGCCGATCTGATATTGATGACCTATTCTGAGGATAGGTCATCAATATATATAACTCGGAGAACCCCTTTAACAGTAGTTAGAGAATTGCTTTACGGCAGCCTCATTGGCCATAGACACAATAGTCAAGAGGGGACCTCATTGACTTCTATGGGAGAGTTTTCTAGGCATGCTCTGTGACCTGTACAGAGGTTAGGAGGGAGCAGATAAGCTGTGATATCACCTACTGTGACTGGAGGATCCTGTGTTATCTATACACAGGTGATATCTGTCATTGTAATCCTGCCTGTGTTGATAAGTAGATAACTGCAGTAAAGTGATCTCTTCAGACCAAGAAGTGGTGCCATTTATTAGGCTTAGTGGCCGGTGGGAAAGCTGCAGGAATTTATAGTTTTTTGTTTTAACATCACCAAAAATAAAAATGTTTAACATAAAAACACGATTTAAGCAACTGGTCATATAAAATATATACAGTACAGACCAAAAGTTTGGACACACCTTCTCATTCAAAGAGTTTTCTGTATTTTCATGACTATGAAAATTGTAGATTCACACTGAAGGCATCAAAACTATGAATTAACACATGTGGAATTATATACTTAACAAAAAAGTGTGAAACAACTGAAAATATGTCTTATATTCTAGGTTCCTCAAAGTAGCCACTTTTTGCTTTGATTACTGCTTTGCACACTCTTGGCATTCTCTTGATGAGCTTCAAGAGGTAGTCACCTGAAATGGTTTTCACTTCACAGATGTGCCCTGTCAGGTTTAATAAGTGGGATTTCTTGCCTTATAAATGGGGTTGGGACCATGAGTTGTGTTGGGCAGAAGTCAGGTGGATACACAGCTGATAGTCCTACTGAATAAACTGTTAGAATTTGTATTATGGCAAGAAATAAGCAGCTAAGTAAAGAAAAACGAGTGGCCATCATTACTTTAAGAAATGAAGGTCAGTCAGTCCGAAAAATTGGGAAAACTTTGAAAGTGTCCCCAAGTGTCCATCAAGCGGTAGAGGAAAGGAAGACCAAGAGTCACCTCTGCTGCGGAGGATAAGTTCATCCGAGTCACCAGCCTCAGAAATCGCAGGTTAACAGCAGCTCAGATTAGAGACCAGGTCAATGCCACACAGAGTTCTAGCAGCAGACACATCTCTACAACAACTGTTAAGAGGAGACTGTGTGCAGCAGGCCTTCATGGTAAAATAGCTGCTAGGAAACCACTGCTAAGGACAGGCAACAAGCAGAAGAGACTTGTTTGGGCTAAAGAACACAAGGAATGGACATTAGACCAGTGGAAATCTGTGCTTTGGTCTGATGAGTTCAAATTTGAGATCTTTGGTTCCAACCACCGTGTCTTTGTGCGACGCAGAAAAGGTGAACGGATGGACTCTACATGCCTGGTTCCCACTGTGAAGCATGGAGGAGGAGGTGTGATGGTGTGGGGGTGCTTTGCTGGTGACACTGCTGGGGATTTATTCAAAATTGAAGGCATACTGAACCGGCATGGCTACCACAGCATCTTGCAGCGGCATGCTATTCCATCCAGTTTGCGTTTAGTTGGACCATCATTTATTTATCAACAGGACAATGACCCCAAACACACCTCCAGGCTGTGTAAGGGCTATGTGACCAAGAAGGAGAGTGATGGGGTGCTACGCCAGATGACCTGGCCTCCACAGTCACCAGACCTGAACCCAATCGAGATGGTTTGGGGAGAGCTGGACCGCAGAGTGAAGGCAAAAGGGCCAACAAGTGCTAAGCATCTCTGGGAACTCCATCAAGACTGTTGGAATACCATTTCAGGTGACTACCTCTTGAAGCTCATCAAGAGAATGCCAAGAGTGTGCAAAGCAGTAATCAAAGCAAAAGGTGGCTACTTTGAAGAACCTAGAATATAAGACATATTTTCAGTTGTTTCACACTTTTTTGTTAAGTATATAATTCCACATGTGTTAATTCATAGTGTTGATGCCTTCAGTGTGAATCTACAATATTCATAGTCATGAAAATACAGAAAACTCTTTGAATGAGAAGGTGTGTCCAAACTTTTGGTCTGTACTGTATATATATAAAGTTGTGTAGGTGAGAATATGGCGATGGAAAGCAAAAATGTGTGTTTTTCTAAAGTTTTTATTTTTTAGCACATAGGGAACGCTGTAAAAGCAAAACTAATAAACTTATTGCAGAATTTTGTCGTCTTTTTTTTTTTTTAATCCACCCCATTTGGAATTTTTTTCCAGTTTCTAGCAAAACCAAGTCCTCATGCAGCTATGAGAATGGAAAAATAAAAAAGTTATGGTTTTTGGAAGGCTAGAAGTAAAAAATGGAAATGCAGAAAGGGAAAATTGCCCAGTCCTGAATGGGTTAAAGGGGCAGAGCAAATACATGATGCTCTGTTTAGTGCAGGACCTGTTGATTCTCTTATTGGAGTTTCTTGAATTCCTGTCATGCTCCGCCCCTGAGGTTCTGCACTAGACTTAGAATAGTGTCTAAGTTTTGCCTAAAGTGTTCCTATAACCACCAGAACTGGGGGCACCAGATCCGGGCACGATGACCCCATTGGGTACTACCCAGCGTACCCACGAGATTGTGGTGGAAGCGCTCTGTCACAAAGGGTTAACTGTCTAGCCGTGTGACTGGTACTTTCACTTTGTGCCGGTCATCTAATAAACCAGAACTCTAAACTACTGAGAGTCATAAACACTTATTGAAGCCACATTCTCATCAGTAAGATAAGAACTGAGCTATAATGGTCAGAGATAAGGAGCCATCACCTGAGCTGCCTGACGGAACAGAGTGATCACAGACAGCAGGCTACTAGAGAGTCTCAAGGCTGTACAGAGAAAATGGCTCAAGATTTTTAATAAAGAACAACTGAAAAAATGTTTTTATATCAAAATGAGTACAATGCAATAATAGAAAAAAATGCCTCCAAAGGTGTACATAGCCATTAACCTCTTCAAGTCCACTAGTTGACTTGAAAAATGAAATGCTATGGGTCTTGGAATTCAAGGATGAAAAATCAGAGGATTTTTCGTTGCTGCAAATCATGTCCCGTGTGAACTTACCCTTAAAGGGGTTCTCCAGGAATTAAGAAAATGAAAATACTTAAATATTACTTTATTCTAAATATATTACCAAATACCTTTCATTATTCATAATGGCTCGTTTTTTCCAGGGAGCAATCATTAGGAAAAATAAAATGGCCGCCGTCCTATTAGTACACACAAAACCTGTCCTTATCACACAGGAGGACAAGTTAAAGAGCTGTGCCTTCCTCTCTTACTTGTCAGGGATTATGATCCTGAATACAGTTTAATATGATCTTCAGATGAATCTCTGTAGGAATGGAGTTCATTAGGAGACAAGAAGTACAGAGAGGAGGGTGAGGGGTGGCTGATTATTGTATGCAGTCTCCATTACCACAGTCTGTCCTGTCCGTCCTCTCTGTACTTCATGTCTTCTCATGAACTCCATTCCTACAGAGATTCAGCTGAAGATCTTATCATCTGTATTCAGGATCATAATCCCTGACAAGCAGAGCAGAGAGGAGGATGAGGCAGCTCTTTACCTCAGTGTTGTGAAGTAACTTGTCCTCATGTGAGATTAGGACAGATTTTCTGTGTACTAATAGGACAGCAGCCATTTTATTTCCCCTCATGATTGCTCCCCAGACAAAACGAGCCATTATAACTATTGAAAGGTATTTGGGAATATATTTATACTAAAGTAATATTAAAGTATTTTCATTTTCCTAATTCCCGGAGAACCCCTTTAAAGAGGACCTTTCACCTCTCCTGACATGCCTGTTTTAATATCTTCATTCATTCCCCATGTAATCAGAATTCTGGAACATCTATTCTTATGTCTCTATGTTGTGCCATTCCTTTATTATTTCTAGTAGAAGTTATGAAGGAATTGCTAGCAGTCTGCAGTAAGGGTACAGAGGGGAGGTAACCAGTTGGGGGGGTGTCCCTGCACAGTCTGAAAACGGCAGCACTGATTGTATAGAGTGAGTCTGTGCAGGGACACACCCCCAACTGGTTACCTCCCCTCTGTACCCTTACTGCAGACTGCTAGCAATTCATTCATAACTTCTAGCAGGAATAATAAAGGAATGGCACAACATAGAGCCATAAGAATAGATGATCCAGTATTGTTATTACATGGGGAATTCATGAAGCTATTAAAACAGGCATGTCAGGACTGGTGAAAGGTCCTCTTTAAAGGGGTTTTCGGATTTTTAGACATTTTTCAATTCTCCTGCCAGACCTATGGAGTCAAACACACTTACCTGCTCCCCACCGCTCAGTTCTGGCTCCCTCCACTGTTCTCTTCTCCAAGCTCAGGTCCACGCATGCTAATTTCCGTCATGGACAGGGGACCAATGACTGGCCGCAAGCGGGTGGGTCCCGTGCCTCTGAGGACATTTATTGGCTGCAGCAGGACACGTGACCGCTTCCTTGCCATAAGTTTGCATGCGTGGTCCAAAGTAGCTGACACTCAGTGGCAGGGAGCAGGTAAGTAGACATCACTCTACTGGTCTGGGAGGGAGGAGAATGTAGAAACCTATAAAAAAGCTGGGCATCCCCTTTAAAAATATGGAGACTTACCTCTTAGTTCACAGGATGGGATCCCATCATACAGAGGACCTGTCACCTCTCCTGATGCTATTTTAGTAAATCCTTGCATTTCCTATAAAATAATTCTAGAACAACTTTTATATGAACTTTACATTGTACCGTTCCTCTGTTACACATCCTGGAAATGAATAACTAAACTGACAATGGTGTTGACAATTTCACTTGTCAAAAGAGGGTGTTTGAAACTGTCCAGTCAGTACACTCAGACTAGGGAGAAACACACCCTACTGACATTCTCAGGAGGACTAACAGAGGGACGGCACAATGCAGAGTTCTGTTAAGAGATCTGGCATTATAAATGAAAACTGCATAAAGAGCAATTCCCTTACGTAAAGTTAAAGGGGTTTTCCAGGAATTAACTACTGATGACCTATCCTCAGGGGTCCGACACCTGGGACCCCCGCCGATCAGCTGTTTGAGAAGGTACCGGTTGCTCCTGTACATTGTACAGTGGCTGTGCTTGGTATCGCGCTCAATCCTATTCACTTGAATGGGACCGATGAGCGTGATGTCACTGGTCTAGGAAAAGCTAAGAGAAGGCCATGGCACTCATGGGAGCGCCTTCTAAAATAGCTGATCGGTGGGAGTCCCGGGTGTGGTAAAATAGCAGTAAAATCCCGGTAAACCCCTTTAATGCAATATTTTCTAACCAAATGTATGTTGTGATAACAGGTAGACCATAAAGTGAGATATACAAGGAGACTGCTAAGGGCGGGCACAGATTGTCCTGTCACAGCAGCCTGGATTCTGCTACTGCAGCTCTTTGTGGCCCTCCTGCGGGCCCCATAGGCAGAGCGATGAAACAATTGTGTGTCACACACCCCATCAAGTGATAGCAATCAGAAATTCCACCACTGAGAGAATAAATTATATTCCAGCAATGCTAATTTTGTAATTCAGCCACTAGGGGGCGCAGCAGGACTAACATCGGCACAGTCTCCTGCCTATGAGCCATGTGTGAGATTCTTGCACTGGGGCTCAGGCAGTGATTCCAGGCAGAGATGGGATCAGCAGGTAGGCAGTACTAGCACCTGTCAGGAATGAAGCTCAGTGATGCACAGCCTGAGCCTGCACATGGAAAATCCCCAGCACTCAGGGACTAAATAAACCAGCAGCAGCAGCACAGCCTGGGATCAGCATAGTGTCCAGCTCCACATCTCCTGTGCCTCCCCAAACACTGAGACCGTGGAGTATACAGGTGAGACACGCAATACTATATCTATCTATTATCTATCTATCCAGTTATCTATCTCATATTTATTTATTTATTTCATATTTATTTGTTTATCTGCTTTCTCTTTCTTTCAATTGGTCTGTTTATTTATCTATATATCCCTGTCTCATCTCTATTTTCTCTTTCTTTCTTTCTTTCTTTCTTTCTTTCTTTCTTTCTTTCTTTCTTTCTTTCTTTTCTTTCTTTCTTTTCTTTTTTCTTTATTTCTTTCAATAGGTCTGTCTATTTATCTGTTTCATATCTATTTATTTATCTATCTTATCCATATATCCTTCTGTATCATCTCTATCCTTTCTTTCTTTCTTTCTATCTTATATCTATCTATCTATCTATCTATCTATCTATCTTTCTATCTATCTAATATATCTATGTCATATCTATTTATCTATCTTCTTTCTTTCTGTCATTCCTGTATACTGACCACTTGGTGGATGTGTATATTCTTGGACAGTACTTAGTGGTATACGTTGTCCCCTCGGGAAGGATCTGTGATGTCATCATCAGACTATTTATATGTCACATCCTCGTGTGCTACACCTGATCATCCTATAAAAATATCTCCTGGGATAATGGTGAGGCTATCCCAGGTCCTCCCAAACGTTCCTCCTCTCATCACCGCCCTGGAGTCTCCTACCATAGGGATATGAATAGCTGCGGATGATTTTATGGAGGTGACATCTGGCCTGTGAGCAGGAATAACTACCATAGGGGCAGGCGGGTTGTACCTGTCAGGGGATCTAGTCTTTACTGCTTCAAACCAGACCTGGCCAGGAACATAGACAAGAACATTCAGTACATATCTGGACAATCTTTATAAGTGCTGAGATAAGGATCCCGCTCACATACAGCATCCACATCCCTCAGACAGGTGAGGTCTATGCAGCCCCCATGTACACAATGTAAGGGTCTGCTTATTACAGGACTGATGTATGGCATATTGGGAGTGTTTCTGCTTTATGTGACGGTCATACATCTGGCCAATGCACTTTTGGTTTTACCTTGGTTTTTCTATACTGCAGTTTTGCATGTTCACATTGGGGTCCAGGAAGCTGAGATATGTGGTGCCATTTGCCAGGACCCTCAGATTGGTTCTTTTTATTTCATCACATTTGATTATTTATTTATTTTTTTTATTTTTTTTTTTTAGTCCTTACCTCCTTACCTTTGCAGAACAACTATCTTAGTGGTCAATGATCTCCAGCTTTCCAGACGGGGGATTAGCAAACAGCTCCACAAATCTCAGTTTATATGAGATTGTCATGTGTGCACATAGAATATATATGTATACATATATAAACATACATACATTGATGACAGATAGATATAGTTAGATATGAGATAAGGATATGGATAGTATGTATACATACATACAACTGATGATATATAGATAGATACATTATATATATATATATATATATATATATATATATATATATATCATATATAAACATAGATAGATAGATAGATAATAGATACATTGACAGATTTTTGCTTGCTCATATTAAATGTTTTAAAATAACAAAGTCTTCAACTTTAAATGAGCAACTCCCCCCCCCCCCCAATGCCTTCTTTCTGGGCTTCCACACTATGCTCCCTGCAAATATGTATTGTCCACCTTGAAGTCATAGACCTCCCAAATCAGACTAAATTAGGCGCCTTTCACACAGTCAGTGTTCGGTCAGTGATTTCCATCAGTGATTGGGAGCCTTAACCAGGTGAAGGTCTATAACACAGAACAGCAGCAGATCCTTCCCTTATACCGTATCTCTGTGCAGCCTCCACTCCTGGATTTGGCTGAAAATCACCGACGGAAACCAGTGACCAAACACTGACTGTGTGACAGCCTTTGACCGGAGCATCGGCTTTAGTCTGACTCTGGAGCTCTGGCTTTAGTCTGACTCTGGAGCTCTGGCTTTAGTCTGACTCTGGAGCTCTGGCTTTAGTCTGACTCTGGAGCTCTGGCTTTAGTCTGACTCTGGAGCTCTGGCTTTAGTCTGACTCTGGAGCACCGGCTTTAGTCTGACTCTGGAGCTCTGGCTTTAGTCTGACTCTGGAGCTCTGGCTTTAGTCTGATTATGGAGCACCGTCTTTACTCTGACTCTGGAACTCTGGCTTTAGTCTGACTCATGCAGTTTAGATTTGATCTTATTTAGGAATAATTCTACATTTTGCAGAAATTTGTGGTGGAGTCGATACAAATTTGTGTCCTAGAAATGTTTGTTTCTTTTTCCGGTAATATTAAGCTTTCATGTTACATGGTTGCATCATATTATTTAGCGGGTCATTCCTATCCCATACAATGCACAATGCAGACACATTCCACAGATACCTTGTAACGATCTAATATTAGAACCGGTTACAATCAGACGGTTGTGCATTTGCACCAAACGATACGGTAGGATCTGCTTTGTGATTCAATGATCCTTTTGTGTTGCTTGCAGTCTTGTCTAAGATAATATATCCTAATGTTATTATGCATCAGAACCAATGGCAAACTCAGCTCTGCTGCATCTGGCCGTCTCGCCCCTGTACAGATTACAGCTATCGTTTCTGCCAACCTTACCCACGCTTGATGACTGAACAGTAACTATGCGTGTCTAGGTATGCGCTTATACAAGCAAGTGGCTGAAGCCCTGCCAGATGTTACTTACTAAGAGTCCTGACTGCCAAGAGGGGTCAGACCTGCACAGCAAACAGTCTTAAAATGCAGGACACGGCACAGTACTCAAGTATGTATCTTGCATGTTCCAGATTCACAATGTCTAACGGTCCTAAGAAGAAACTCACCCAGAAGCTCAAGAAGACCCTTCCTGTGACGGGTCCCCAAGCTC
The DNA here is from genome assembly GCA_900303285.1 of Rhinella marina. NCBI lineage: Eukaryota > Metazoa > Chordata > Amphibia > Anura > Bufonidae > Rhinella > Rhinella marina. Next base: position 54,659 of record ONZH01024422.1, on the reverse strand, counting down.
CAACCTTGTATGAGTTGATGCAATGGTACTGCCTGACCACCAACACTCACGGCTGCCGGAGGATCGTGGTGTCCAAGGGTCGTCTACGTAAATGGATCTGGATTGCCCTGACATTGACTGCGGTGGCTCTGATCTTCTGGCAGGTTGCCCTGTTGATTATGTCCTACTACTCCGTGAGCGTGTCCATCACTGTGAACTTCCAGAAGCTGACATTTCCAGCCGTCACCGTCTGCAACATGAACCCCTACAAGTAAGAAACTGAGGGGGTGGGGGGGATCTCTGTCATTGTAAGGGGTGGTCTGGGATTCAGATTGTATGTCCATCAAGAAGAGTGAGGTCTACTAAACTAAAACCTGAAAATGATGGGGTGACCATAGTTCACCCCAGTGGCTTACACAGAAGCAGGTACCTGTTAGCTATCGTAAATGAGCGCCGCCATGGAGAGAAGGTTTTTTGCAAAGGGAATAAGACTAACTAGGGCTGGACCCCCTTCCCGTACAAGTAGCCCCAATGCTTCCACAAGGGTCCAAGTAGCTAAGATATGAGGAGCTGTTTGATGAGGTCCTCACGATGTATGGAGGGTTTATCTGTCACAGTACAACTGCAAGATCTTTGCAAAGTGTCTACAAAATCAGTTGGGCAACTCACCCCTTCCAGATAGCAAGTTCCCTATTGGAGGGGGAGCGATGGTTCACCATTTAGACAACTTATTTTTAGCTGAAGCTAAGCATTTCCATCTCTGGTATGTCAGTGTGTTCCATGAACAGTCCATTGATTTCAATTAAAACTGTCTAATGCTTCATTTCCCAATGCAGGGGAATAAGAGACTGGCTGATGGTTTCTCCAACACATTCGTTGGGTTCCCTATAGCCTGTGATTAACTTATTGCCCCGATGCCCTTCTGAAAACAAGGGATATTCTAAATAGGACCACCCCTTTAAGTAACTTCTTCAGCCCTTTATGGCAGAATATATCAGATTAAGAGGTATCCTGTAGATCATAGTATAAGTGATTATTATATTTTATTACTAATAGCTGTCACTTTTATGTTGGAAATCTGTGACCCCGGATAATTCACTATTCAGTACATTTAGTTAGAGATTGACTTTTTTTAGGAACCTGATGCCATCAGATCCGATGGAGAATAATTCACATGCTGCAATTAATTTATCATTTATTCTCCATCCTGCGGAGGATACAGGAACAGGAGACGGGTTCAGTTCAGTTTGGACGAGATCCCAGACCAGGACTCCAGCACGGAGTAATCACTGGCTGCTTGACTCTCAGTAGTTCATACAGTCAAGGGCCTGGAGTTGACCACCTATTGTGCCCCCAGACCAACCAACAACTGGGCACCAACCCAGGGGAATTACTGTGTGCATGCACCCCGTGGGGCAGCACACAGAGTCCCTACGTGTCCATGTGCCACACCCAAAGACACTTTGTGTGCCGCCATATAGTGAGGCACCAGATTCCACCCTTAAAGTCTCCCTCTATAGTACAATATAAGCTAGAGCACACTGAGGTTTACTCATAACAGGCCAGCAAATCTTGGGGCGTAGCTACAGAAGTTACACCAAGGACACCGTGCCGCGTACCCCAGTATAATAATCAGCGCTTAGATATATGGGTGCTGTATCTTCAGGTTACACCTTTGCTGGAACCATCTTTTAAAAGGGTCTAAGCAAGGGTCTAACCATGGGAGGGGGTCAGGGGATTAGTGTAGATGCTAAAATGTCTGTGGCTCCTATAGGAATCCTGATTATTGTATTGTGTGGGTCACCGCATCACCTGGGACCTCCTGAAGTTTTTGTCCTCCTTTCCTCTCTCATGCCTTGTCTGCATACTTATTGAGTCCTTAAAGGCTATGGACAACTTCAGGGCAATTTGTTTTATGATTGCATTTTACGCATTTCGGGCTCAAAATCATTTTTTCAATTAGTCGTTATTAAAAATGTTCAGCCGTTTGTGAGTTACAAGGGTTAAAAAATCAGTCTGCAGTCTGTATGCAGAGTATCACTTATGCCATCAGTTGACCGCTCATGTGAAGCCTTATCTCTGATCCTCTTACCTCATAAACACTCATTAAAGCCATATTCTTAACAGTTTAATAAGAGTTTAGCTATGAATGTTTATGAGGTAAGGAGGTCAGAGATAAGGCTTTACATGAGCAACAATTTGCATATAGACTGTTTTTTTTAACCCTTGTATCTCAAAAACGGCTGAACATTTTTAATTAAGACCAATTGAAAAAAATTATTTGTAGCCTAAAACGGGTAAAATGCAATCGTATAAAATCAGACCCGAAAGTGTCCGTAGCCTTTAAACTGGTTGTCCACGATTTTTCTTTTTTTCTTTTTTTTTTTAATCCCCTTCACTGCCCAGCGGTACCAATGAAGAAGTCTATACTTACCTACTCCCCACCACTCTGTACCGACTTGTTGGCTATCTTCACTGGACTCCAGTCCCTGCCTGTCAGCTTCCACACAGGCAGAGTTACATGCACTTTCACAACCAATGACTGTCCTCAGCAGTGACTTGTCCCCAAGCGGCAGTGAAGTCTCCACTGAGGCCAGTCATTGGCTGCAGAGGTGCATGTGACTCTGTCCATGTAGAAGTTGACAGGTAGGGACAAGAGCTACAGAGCTAGAACGAAATAGTGGGGAGCATATAAGTTTGAATTTCTTGATAGGTACTGCTGGGGAAGGGTGTTCAAAAGAAAGAAAAAAAGCCCAATTTGGCCCATTGACCCTTCCACACTGGGGCGGTGAACTTGTCCAGGGTTCCTCAGGCAATATTATTAGGCATCCGAAGGCCAATGTCTTCTGCAAGGGAGAAAAGTGGGAGGACAAGGAGATGGGTGTGTGGTATGAAGAAGACCCTGAAGGGAACCCAAATGCAGAAGTTGCCAATCTTCTAAATAGACCCATCTATGTGTATCTGAAGTTCTTTCTTCTCATCTCCTTCTTCATGCTCAAAGAAGCCAACCCCACCTGTGTGAAATACATGTTTATCCTTTACACATATTGTGACACATTCTTCAACTAAACACTTAAAAAGCACACGGAAACAGGCTTTATGTTGCGTAAATACACATAGAAGCTAAATGTCCATCACTTAATTAAGGATGACATGAAGGCTTGCTGCAGAAGGTGCCTAGAAGAACCAGTCACGTCTGTGTGCTGTGAGAGGGAGGAGAGAGGAGGGGGTTCTCTCATAGAGAAAGGGGTAATGTCTAGGTTACCCAGTGACAAAGAAAATAACCCATGATGGCTAATATGGCTGACCAGAAGTATGGTAGATATCAGACAATTGCTTCTCGATCCATGAAGTGAAGGCAGGAGAAGTCAGCTGAGCCTTCAAGTGAAGACCGCAGGCAGTGGCTACACACATGTGTAGTCAGGTTTTCATTTTCGGTTGCAGATGGGATTTGGACGGTTCCAAGTATTATTTTAGATCTTGAGGATTAAAAAAGGAAATACATCTGCTTTAAATAAATAATTGTTATCTTATTCAAAGTGATTATGGCTTGGGAGTATAATTGCACGCTTGTGAAAGCGGTGAATCATCACTCTGCAGGGATTCTGCGATCTCACGTGATGTCCGGGCACGTTTGATCATCGCACTTCTCAAGAAGAATAGTTAAAGAGACATGTGGGCTCATTATCTGGTTAAAAATGGAAAAAAGCGGCCTAGTAATTAAAAATAAAAATGTCAACAATTTATAGCCAAGGATATCCATACATTCATGGACACCAGGGGAGGTAGCATGCCCTGAAGTCCATTGACACCAGTGGAGGTAGCATGTTCTCAAGTCCATGGACACCAGGGGAGGTAGCATGTTCTCACTTCCATGGACACCAGGGGAGGTAGCATGTCCTACCTTCCTTTCTAGTAGGGTATAGAGCTGTGATGGCTAACCTCCAGCACTCCAGCTTGGCAAGTGCAAAGCGGAGGAGCAATGCTGCCCCTCGGTGCACCGAAGACCAGATTTACATATTACTAAAAACCCAGATTACTGCATGATTGAGTCATCATTTTACTCAGCTGGGTCAACCATGTCAGGCATTATGCTTGGTTTAAAGGTGGACATATCCTTTTAAAACATATGATTTTCGGGACATTATGGTCAGTTAGAGCCTATGAGTACTTCCGTTTTTTTTTCCTGATTCGCTTACAGCTATGTTTCTTTTCCCACTCGACCTAAATACGATATGGGCATACATATGCAGTGCATAACATCCATTAGCTGAGCTCTGTGTTTCTGCTTTACTCACCCTTCCCATATAATGCAAGTCACAAAACGCGTGGTGTCATCTGTAATTGCTGCCTCTTTCTTGCCGGCGCGGTACAAAGACATGAAAATATTGTAGCTGGTGGATATAACCCGCGGTTATAGACAGGGGCGTAGCTATAGCCTCATGAGCCCAGGTGCAAGAGTTCAGCTTGGGGCCCCTTACCTCAGTGCTTTGTGTGTCTTCCTATGTGGCACAAGGTTCTTTGGGCCCCCTCAGGCTCCTGGGCCCAGTAGCGACTGCTACCTCTGCACCCCCTATAGCTACACCCCTGGTTATAGATGAGAAGAAGGAATGCATTGTTCCTGTTTCTGTGGCCTCGGACTATAGTATAAAGTGATACATTGTAACAACTTCCCCTGCCCAGCAAACACCTAGACTTGTTTTGCTTAGTAAGCATACAGGATTACAAGCCTACACCTTATACATTGTATCTATATTCAAGTCTATATGTTATATGCTCATATAGTAGATGACACCTTAAAGGGGCACTCTGGGCAAATCCTGTATGCTGTGTTCTGCCCAGTGCTGTGTCTGAGAGGGGGCTGGGCATGACACAAAGATTCACAACGTGAAAGGGAGAATTCCTGTGCCTGGACCACCCCTCTAAACCTCCTTCTAAGAAACGTAGAACGAGCCCTGTACCTCACATAGATTCAGAGATCTCCCCATTCATTGCTCAAATTTCTCTGCTAGATTTATTTCAAGTTGGCAGCTTAGGGGATGGGGGTGTCCTTTCCCTGGGGGTGTGTCCTTTCTGTTGCAGCCGGTGGCAGTGGAAAGATGGACTTGAGCAAATATGCCAACCTCAGGGAGCAGGACAGAGAAGTTAGAAAAAGAACAAACAGCAGATGGCGCTGTACAGATAGATTTCATTGAATAACTCAGTGGCTATAATAAATTTTTAATTACATGCAATTACAAAAATATTCAGATCCAGGTACTGGTTTGAAAACTGTAGAATATTATTTGTGAGACAGCCCTTTTAAGTTAAAAACCGGAGGCAAATCCTATATGTTGGGCTATGTTTGATGCCCAGTTTGAGGGGGAGGAGCATGCGACAGAAAGTGAGAATCTTGTGTCAGGCTCCTCCCCCTTGGGACGCGCAATTATAGGAGTGGAAAAGTCTGTGCTGATTAATTTCTTAAAATGTCATTTAACCTACAGAGTCCCATATTCCTGGCTAAATCAGTGTTTTCCAACCTGCGACTCTCCAGCTATTGCAAAAGTAGTACAACTCCCATCATGCCGAACAGCCTTTGGCTGGTAGTTTTTTTTTTTTTTTCAACAGATGGAATGGAAAAAACTGAGCTATAGTATAAAATGTTGGCTTTCTTTAGCCACCACTAGGGGGAGCTGAGGCGCATACTGTTTTATTATTGAAGTCAATTTCTAAATAGTAGGCAGTATGCTCCTAAGCTCCCCCTAGTGGTGAGCAAAGGCAGCTAGCTACCAAAACTCTTGAGATTGACGGGGTATGTTAAGAGTTGTAGTTTCACAACACAGGTGGGAGATATATATATATAGAGCATAAGTGTTGATTTATGTATTTTGCAGGTACAAAGTAATCCAACCATATCTGCACGGATTAGAAAAGGATACTATACAATACCTCAAAGAGATATATGGATACATAGAACCCTCAAGTCGCAGGCGCAGAGACTTGGGGACGCCCCAAAGCATGTCTGCAGCCGAGTTCGATTACCTCAGTAAGATTAAATTATTTCCGGTGAAAAGCATGAATGGCAATCAGGTGGATACCGAGGAGATTGCCACCCGAAAAAGGAGTAGCATGGATGCCAGGGTGGTTCACAGGAATGCAGAGATCACCGCTGAGAACATTGTGGGCTACAGGCTGGTAAATAGTGCAGACCCTTCTTTGCTTGTTCTGTACAGATCACTTGTTAGCAGTCATTTCATCATCAGCACAAGCAGGATTACAATACCAGGTGACACCTAGATAGATGACACAGGATCCATCATGCGCAACAGGCAAATATCACAGCTTACCTACTCTCCCTCCCTGCAGAATGGCCTATGCACAGGTCAAATAGCATGTCTAGAAAACCGTCCTTATAGACACACCAAGGGGGTCCCGGGAGTCAATCAGATATTGATGACCTATCCAGTCTTGTAGTAACTTTGGAAATTTGGAAAACTGCATGCAAAATTGTACTAGTTGCTACTTCCAATCAGTCAGCACTGTGCCAACAGACACCCCCCCCCCCCCGCTGCTGGGCGGGGCCTCTAGGGTGCTATATACTTTGCTGCATTGCCTTTGGGGCAATATCTGTTTTTTTCCCTTTGAATTACTGTGCCATAAGCATTGCACGGCCTACATGTCACCAATCCCAATTGTCCAATTGTATGAACCAGCAAGGGGTGTTGAAAGATGTGAGCTCAGAGTTCATTCCAAGCCCCCAGGGTTTTTAGTGCAGCTGAAGGTGAGGTTCTTGGTTTTAAAATTCTTTATATATGAAATTTTGGCATTCCTGTCTTATAACAGTGCGACCCCAACAACAGCACCGACTGCACAATCTTTACTTTTAGCTCGGCCATCAGCGCCATCCAGGAGTGGTACCGGCTCCACTACATGAACATCCTGGCAAAGATACCTTTGGAGCAGAAGATTGAGATGGGTTACTCAGCCGACGAGCTGTTGATCAACTGTTTGTTCGACGGCAAGCCCTGTGATGCCAGGTTAGTATTCTGGACCCCTAGGAAGACCAGTGTGTGTCAAGTCAGCACAGAAGGCACAGCACACGGATCATAGCTGTAGACATCATTATATGGCAGTCCTGCTGGGTCCTCGCCAGTCTGACTGGGTCCAGAACCTATCCCCCACCATGGTTATATGTTATATGTCTGATCGTGTATTATATGTCTGATCGTGTATTATATGTCTGATCGTGTATTATATGTCTGATCATGTATTATATGTCTGATCATGTATTATATGTCTGATCATGTACTATATGTCTGATCTCGTGCTGTATGCCTGATAGTGTACTATATGTCTGATCATCTGCTGTATGTCTGATCATCTGCTATATGCCTGATCGTGCGCTATATGTCTGATCGTGTATTATATGTCTGATCATGTACTATATGTCTGATCATGTTCTATATGTCTGATTGTGTATTATATGTCCGATCGTGTATTATATGTCTGATCATGTACTATATGTCTGATCATGTACTATATGTCTGATCATGTTCTATATGTCTGATTGTGTATTATATGTCCGATCGTGTATTATATGTCTGATCATGTACTATATGTCTGATCATTTAGTACATGTCTGATCGTGTATTATATGTCTGATCTCGTGCTGTATGTCTGATCATCTGCTATATGTCTGATTGTGTGCTATATGCCTAATTGTGTGCTATGTCTGATCGTGTCCTATATGTCTGATCATCTGCTGTATGTCTGATCATGTATTATATATCTGATTATCTGCTGTATGTCTGGTAATGTACTATATGACTGATCCTGTGCTATATGTCTGATCGTGAATTTTATGTCTGATCATCTGCTGTATGTCTGATCGTGTACTATATGTCTGATCGTGTATTATATGTCTGATCATGTACTGTATGTGTGATTGTGTATTATATGTCTGATGATGTACTGTATGTCTGATCGTGTACTATATGTCTGATCATATTCTATATATCTGATCGTGTACTATATGTCTGGTAATGTATTATATGTCTGATCATGTACTATATGTCTGGTAATGTACTATATGACTGATCGTGTATTATATGTCTGATCGTGTATTATATGTCTGGTAATGTACTATATGTCTGATCCTGTGCTATATGTCTGATCGTGTATTTTATGTCTGATCATTTGCTGTATGTCTGAGCGTGTATTCTATATCTGATTATGTACTATATGTCTGATCGTGTACTATATGTCTGATCATGTACTGTATGTGTGATCGTGTATTATATGTCTGATCATGTACTGTATGTGTGATTGTGTATTATATGTCTGATCGTATATTATATGTCTGATAATGTATTATATGTCTGATCGTGTATTATATGTCTAATCATTTGCAATATATCTGATCACATACGGTATTATGTCTGATTATGTACGATATATTATATGACACATGGATACATATCAGGTTCTACCGTCTGCTTGGACATTACTCACCAGCCGGAGCAGCTCAGCATTAAGATGTTTTAAATAACAATAGAATTATGCAAATTTTTAGGTAATGCCGCCGTTTTGTCATTTCAGCGATCCCGGATATGAATCCTCTGTAGGCATGAAGTAGTAATTGCAATTACAAAAAAATCTGCAATTGAATTAAGAAAAGTCTTAGTTTTTCAAGCATGTAGCGAGCATCTTCACTCTACTGCTCTTTAACAGTAGATGCCATTAGCATGTGACTGACTGGAAATATGTTGTATAGCAATGATGGCAGCCATCTTTGCCATATACCATATATTTGTGAGTAACCGTAAATTTTTAGGGGGTCAGGAATCGCCCATTTTTAGGGTCCTTTTCTCTTGACCAGAGTGTAGAACAGTTAGAAAGAGCAACTCCCATTTTGGAGGACCTGCCCTGTTCTGCATTGCATTGCCAATCTGTTGAGCAGTGTGTAATGCTTAAGTTCCCCTGTGGTGGCGCTGCAGAGAAACTGAACACGTCCTGTCAGGTTCCTGCAATAATTCCCAGCAGAGGAGTCTTTATGAACATGTTAACTTTATGGAACCCATCCAAGGTGGACAACCCTTTCCGTTATCCATGGCTTTGAGTTTATGTCCAACCTCTTCAAGAGCATAAGTCCTATCACACGATGTTTGTCTCAGCCAACTCTAAGGCTGTGTTAATTTCCATTGCAGGAACTTTACCCTGTTCCACCATTCACTTTATGGCAACTGCTACACCTTCAATGATGCCCAGCAGCAGCAGCTGTTGGAGTCCTCCATGGGTGGTGCAGAGGCTGGTAAGAATTCTAGCATATATTTTCTATGACCTTGGTTAAGCTGTTACCTATGTATATTAAAAGTCTTGGTGTTCCATGTCCTTAGGGCTGAAATTGATCATCTACATCGATGAAGAGGATTACAACCCGTTCTTGGTTACAGCAGCAGGCGCCAAGATATTGGTGCATGATCAAGACGATTTTCCATTCATTGAAGAGTCAGGGACAGAACTCGAGACGGCTACGGAAACATCTATTGGGATGCATTTGGTAGGTGAAGAACGAGTGCTTTGCGTAACGGTTGAGTTTGAGGGAGTAGCTCTAAGGAGTGCAGAGGTAGCAGGTATCTAAGAGGGCTTGTAGACCTAACTACCACATATGAAGATCCCTTATGGCAGGTGGGCTGTTGTAGATTTTGAATTAGGCCTAGGAGCTCCAAGTGACGTCTTAAATTGTACTGTAATGATACACGTCTTCCAGCTTCATGAGGTTCTCCTAGAGTAGTCCACCTGGCCCTGAAGATGGCCATGATCAGGGGCGTAACGACCATAGCGGCAGACTATGCGACTGCTATGGGGCCCAGGGCAAGAGGGGGCCCAGTCTTAGTTGGGATTATCTCCTCTTCTACTGGAGGTGAAAACTTGGTCAGGGCTCTACCCTCTAAAGGAACAACTTTTAGCAAATGAAACAGTGGAAAAATGGCCCAAGGTTTATTGAAAGGGGTGTAGGCAGAAACCCTTCTGTCCTGTGTAGGGGGCCCGGTTTGATCCTTGCTATGGGGCCCTTACTTCTCTATGTACACCACTGGCCATGATGCTACAAGACTTCTTATGTTTTCACATCTCCTGACTGGCTCTACATGGACATGTACTCTGTGTCCTCTGACCAGTATAAAATGGAGCGGAGTTTCTTAGTTATGTTGTTGACCAGACAGGTCTCATCAGTGAAGATCCAAGAGACAACCTGAACCAAGACAATATGGCTTCTTTCCACTGGGAATGCCATTACTACTAATAGAAACCAGGCATGCTTACTGCTGTGGAGGCCACACTGACCACCTGGGCATCCTTCCACGTGGCAGACTGAAGGACGTATCCTAATGACTTCCTAATGAAAGAATCTCTGCTCGGAATAGTTAATTGGAGAAATTAATTTTAATGCCTATTATTATGAGTTACATTCTAATGGATTCATAACAACACTTCCCTCATTTCTAACCCCCACCCCCTCCCTAATTGATCTGTATATACGTGTGGTGCACGCCTGATGTCGTCTTGACCTTATACTCGTGATGTGAAATAATATCTGAATTTAGCATAAGTGAAATATGAGACTGGGTAATTGGTGTCAGGTCTGTCAGGTAGTTCTGGATATTACCGATGACAAGTTTGTAATTTACTATGAAAAATGTATTGATGAGTGATGAAAGAATATAATCCGATCACCGTATGTTTATTCCAGACGGAATCTACTAAGTTAAGTAGTCCGTACAGCGAATGCACCATTGACGGGAGTGATGTCCCTATCCAGAACCTGTACAACAAGAAGTATACTTTCCAGGTAAATAATAATGTTTGTAAAATATGGGATAGATAGATAGATAGATAGATAGATAGATAGATAGATAGATAGATAGATAGATAGATAATATAAGATGGATATGAGAGAGATAGATAGATAGATAGATAGATGAGATAGATAGATATGAGATAGATAGCTAGATAGATAGATATGAGATAGATAGCTAGATAGATAGATAGATATGAGATAGATAGATAATATAAGATAGATATGAAATAGATAGATAGATATTAGATTTAGATAGATAGATGATATTAGATAGATAGATAGATAGATAGATAGATATTAGATTGAGATAGATAGATAGATAGATAGATAGATAGATAGATAGATATTAGATTGAGATAGATAGATAGATAGATAGATATGAGATAGATAATATAAGATAGATATGAAATAGATAGATAGATATTAGATTGAGACAGATAGATTAGATAGATAGATAGATAGATAGATAGATAGATAGATAGATAGATAGATAGACATTTTTTGGACACCTGGAAACTGCTCTTTGTCTATTACATACATTACATCTCATCCATGTCCATCCTTCTCGCAGATTTGCCTCTATTCGTGTTTCCAAATCGAGATGGTGAAAACCTGCGGATGCGCCCACCATGACCACCCACTACCCCAAGGGGCGCAATACTGCAATTTTGATGAAATGCCCAGTTGGAGTAAGTGGCATCTCTCTTAGTTACATAGGTTTGAATAGACACAGGTCCCTCAATGTCGGTCTGATGGATCTGTTAGATCACTTCTAATGCCCCCAGCGCCATTTGCTATTAAATAACCATCTTGCCCCCGTTCAGTTTCAGTCCCTCTTGAGGTAGGACATTCCATAATGTGACTGCTTGAACCGTAAAGAATCATTTCTGAAGTGTATACACAGTGGATGGAGCTGTGTAGTTCCAGCGTCAACCTCCAACACCGGAGCTACTCTGAAACAGTTGATCGGCAAGGGTGCGGGTTGTCGGACCCCCGCCAATCAGATATTGAAGGCCTTTTCTGAGGACTGGCCATCAGTATTAAAATCCTGGACAAGCCCTTTAAGTCCTGCCCCTTGGACCGCCCACTTTAGGGCAGCGCTTTTATAAGTCCCATCCCCTTTAAGACCCAATTTGCCAGATCCGATTCAGATTTTCTTTGTATATGATGATGACAATTTATCAATCGCTTATTTTTTTCGTTTTTTTCTCCCTCGTTCTTCTAGTTTACTGTTACTTCAAGCTGCACAGACAGTTCGTCCAGGAAGAGCTGGGGTGTCAGAGTACTTGCCGCGAGACCTGCAGGTGAGATTTCCGTCATTTACCGCACCAGAATCAGGACTGTTGGCATGTATGGTCTAAAAGAAATGCTCATTCACATTTTTTTTTTGCTGGCCGACCTGTTACATGTGCACTTGGCAGCTGAAGACATCTGTGTTGGTCCCATGTTCATATGTGTCCGCATTGCTGAGAAAAATAATGTTTTATTATATGCAAATGAGACTCTAGGAGCAACGGGGGCGTTGCCATTACACCTAGAGGTTCTGCTCTCTCTGTAACTGCCACACCCTCTCTACTTTGATTGACAGGACCACGCAGTGAAAATGTCATCATACCTGGCCTTGTCAATCAAAGTGCAGAGGACGCGGCAGTTGCAGAGAGAACAGAGCCTCTAGGTGTAACGACAACGCCCCTGTTGCTCCTAGAGCCTCATTTGCATATATTAAAACATCATTTTTCTCAGAAATGCGGGCACATATGAACATGGGACCAACACAGATGCCTTCAGCTGCCAAGTGCACATGTAACAGGTCAGCCAGTGTCATAGATACAAATCTGCTGACAGATGTCCTTTAAAGGGGTTGTATCAAGTATAATAGAGAATGAATGGAGCTGAAGGGCGCATGCTTGACCTGCCGCTCCATCACATCAGGGAAACGGGAGCCCCCGTTCTCAGGATTTAGAAAATAATCTCAGCTCTGAGACTTCTTAAAGGAGTTGTATCAAGTTTGCAAGTTATTCCCTATCCACAGGATTGGAGATAACTAACTGATTGCTTAGGGGTCCAACCACTGCTTCCCCGACCATTCCTCAAAATGGGGTTCCCATGGAGAATGAATGGATCGACAGGGCACCTGCTCAACCTGCCACTCCATCAGATCATGGGAAAGGGACCCCCCCGTTCTCAGGATCAGTGGGGGTCCCCGTGGTTCGGACCCACCCAGTGATCAGTTAATTATCTCCAATCCTGTGGATAGGGAATAACTTGCCAACTTGGCACAACCCCTTTAACTCTTAGCAATGATACTTCCACAACAGGAACAATAACAATCGCCAGGCTCCGGGTGACCATGCACGTTTGTTTCTTGATCCCTTCCATCTCCCCCGGGACTTCTCTAGTTACTGCTCCTCCTTTGTTCCATGTCTTGCATTACACTTTGGGAAATTATGTGTTAGACTCTCGTATAAAGAGAATATACTTTTTTGTCTTTTCAGTTTTAAAGAATGGACGTTTACGAGAAGTGTGGCCAAATGGCCCTCAATTAGTGCTGAGGTAAGACGATCATGGCTCCTTCTCCTGAAGGCTAATAGAGGCTTACCATTACTTCTTCTTAAGAAAGCCATCAGACCTTCATTGCACACAGTATGTGTATGTGGGTCGGCCTTAGCCTGCAAAAGGAATAAAGTCCTATTATCCATGGCATGGACCCAACAGCCTAGGAGGCATCAATTGTCGTCCTGGTAGCTTAGGAGAAGAAATAGTGAAGAATCCCTTTAAATGACAGCTGAATTAAATTAAAGAGATATTCCCATCTTGGAATGCGTTGGAATTGAAGGAGCTGCGGCTCCCTCTTCCAAGTTTTGGGTGTGGCCCCATTCACATGAAACATGGCTTCATTCTGAAGATTCATGGAAAACTCATCAGTCAGATTCCCACCGATCAGAAAGAGAAGGCATATGTATTATGGAACCATCTGGTGGCTCCATGAGGCACATATTGTATCTCACAACTTTCCCATGTCTGTCTTTTCAATCAGGAATGGACATTACGAGTTCTGACCTGGGAACTGGGGAGCAGAATAGACAAAAACCTGACCAAGTAAGTATCTGCAGATACCTGAGGTGGGCATAGACGTAAAGACAAACTATGTTCTGTAGATCTCACTAGGGTTAAAACAGTTCTGCTGTGGATTGTTGCATTTGTAGTATTTTTGTTGGCCAGTTATAGTTGCTATATGCTATTATTGCAGCAGCAAAAGCCAATAATGATTCTTAAAGGTGCCGTCTCATTTAGAAGACTTCTTCTCAAATACCCTATTTCTTAGATAAAGATGGGAGCCCTTGATTCAGGGCCCTCATTTATTAGCCAGAGACTACAAAGCTCATCTGTAAAGGAATACCTTGTTCCACATCATCCGGAACCATAGCCATCAAACACAGAAACTGCTACCAGTCTTCCTTAACCTCCATGGTTGGTAGGAATCTAAGGCTACCAGTAGGTTCTGCACTAGATTTTGCCACAAGGCCGGATGGACTTGGCTGCTAGGGACCCAGGTTATGTTTAAAAAGTTATGTAGCAGAAAACGGGCGCAAGGTTGCTAGAAGTGGATCAACCAGAGTGACCAGGCGGAAAAGAGTAGTAGATAAGCATAGTCAGAACCAGGGGAGACAAATAGGGCCCAAATAGCAGATGAGGGGTCCAGAAACTAGCCACGTTACAATACCAGGAGAATCAGTAGAAGCAAATTCAGGAGATAAGCGGTTTATCCAGAAAGCAAACTATGCTCTGTACACAGAGGATTAACCAACAGGTCTAGAATTCAGGTTCAAAGGGAGCCAGGAGACTATACACAATGACCAGCAGCTGGCCATGACTCGGTAGAAGACTTAAATTGCTCGCCTAGCTCTAGGTTTGGACACTGAGCCCGGGACCAGATTGGCTCGACTTCCAACCTCACTGATAAGTTGACCAGCCAGGGCTTGACTGGTTAGCTTGGCAGCCCTCTCCTGACATCATCTCTTATTTTGGAGGACCTGGCATCTCCAATCAATACATAGACACTGATTTCAATGAGCTGTATGTAATGCTTGATTTCCCCCGTGGGTGGCGCTGCAGCGAAATTGAACACTTGCTGCCAGGTTCTCGACAGTTTATAGCGGATCGCTGAGATTCCCAATAACAGGACATGTAGTGGTCAGCTTATCATGGGGGAATGCTTCTAAAAAAATAGGGATTGTCCATGGTGGACAACCACTCTCAGTAGGCTGTGTCAAATTATATATATATATATATATATATATATATATATATATATATATATTCCTTCATATATTATGTAATGTAGTGACATCATCATTACCTTGCTCATCTGAGTTTGCATTTCACCGGTATTAAGTTACCGCTTTGTCATCTTCCTAAGAAGGTTGCTGACATTGTTGGCTTCATATAAAATATCTCAGTCATGAGAATTACTAGGGATTTAATTAGTACTTTCCTAAATTAAAACAGGGCAGTATCTGCACAAACAGGGAAGTACCTAATTTGTGGAGTGTGTAGGTGGTAGTGATCAATATGGGCAACCTTATGATTACTTTTTACTAGGTACATATTCCTAGGAGAGTTGCTTATTCTACTATGTATTCACCTAATGTACTTGGTAAGGACTATTTTAGTAGGAAGACTGCTTGGGACAATCCTATTTGTTAGAAGGTTTTCTTGACAATAAGCTGATCCAAAAAAGGGTCCACTTGCTGAAATCACCAGCAATCAATCTGCAAGGGAAACCTGGCAAGTGTTCAGTTTCCCTGCAGTGCCACCACAGGGGAAACTCAGTATTACACATGTCTCTATATACCCTGGTAATACAAGACAGGACAGGTCCTCCATATGTAACTGCTCTCCACTTTAACCAATTAGGGGATACCCCTCCATAAATTCAGAATTTGCTAACAGGGAATATAAAAATGGCTTTTGTACATTAGACAGCTTCTTTAATTCAACCAATATTGGTCCACCTGGACTAAGTATTTAATGGGATTATGCCATGATTGATGTAAAAAATTAAAATCTGACATCATATAGTAAAAGACAATACCTTATAACAAAGCTATAATCAGCCCTGTACCTCATGTGGGTCCAGAGATCTCCACATTCATGGCTCCCATTGTTCTGCTAGATTTATTTCAAGCTGACAGCCTGGGGGAGGGTTTTTTTTTGGGGGGGGGGTTCTTTCTCTTTCCCTGTAACTGCCAAAACTTCAGAGAATATGTGAAGATTTAAACTGACCATGTGTAACCACCTCAGTGAGGTGGACAGAGAAATAAAGCAAAGAACAAACAGCAGGTGGTGCCATAGACATACATCTTATTGAATAGTTCAGTGGTTGCACTAAATTTTGCTGCTATGAAAAATGTGGAATATTTTTCATGGGACAACTCCTTTAAGTTGATAGCAGGTGGTTAAACGTTCATGTACTTAGCTTTCCTCGTCTACTTTTTTTCTTTTAGAAATGATCTAGCAAATCTGGACATTTTCTATCAAGACTTGAACCTAAGAACTATCGCTGAAAGTCCTTCCTCCAGTGTAAGTCCTCTCTGCTCCCTTACCTGTGACCAGAAACTCAACTTGAAGCTTCTGGGTTCTAATGCAAAGTCTGTAATATGACCCCCCCCCCCTCCTCCAAACAACGTGCCAGATGGTGGAGGTGCCCTTGGGCTCCCTTAGCCACCAGGGCATGTGTGTTCTTGCTTTTCAAGTCCTGTTACTTGGGGAACATGAAATATGACCACTGTGAGTTAAAAATGTCTAAGTCTTAAAAAGCAGATGTTCTAACTCACCTTTTTCTCTATCTATAGCTCACAAATCTTCTTTCAAACGTCGGAGGTCAGTTGGGCCTTTGGATGAGCTGTTCCATGGTCTGCGTGCTTGAGATTGTGGAGATATTCCTCATTGACTCTTTTTGGGTGGTCTTACGTCAGAAGTGGCACAAGCTGACCAAATGGTGGAGAAATCGTAAGCAAGAAGACGAGGAGCAGCAGCAGCACCCTGATACTATGGCCGGTCATGACAATCCTTGCCTAACGGAAGAAGATCCACCAACATTCAACACAGCTCTTCAGCTTCCTCACGCGGACAACTGCCAAGTCCCAAGAACACCACCTCCCTTGTACAGGTCTCTTCAGATACAATCAAATTTCAGTGAGCATCCTACGAACTTTGATGATGAAATAGAAGAAATGTAAAGTAGCTAATCGTTCTCCTCTTAGAAACGTTTCCTAAAGGAGAGATCTTGTTGCCCAGACTTTTGTTAAGAAGCCATAGTTCAAAAGGGATCAAAAAAGAACAACGACACGAACGTTGGTTGTATTTTAAACCAATCCAGAGGCATTAAATGCTTTGGAAGACTCCAGGGCTGTTTCTATGTAAAATTCTCAGTAGCTAATGTTTTATATATGGTGCTAGATTGGTATTTAGTGTATACTTCAAGAAGGTCTTCTATCCCTCACAATGTGCCATAACTGTGTTGACAGAAAAGTCAACGTTTGTTACTGTAGCTTGGTCATCTGACCACTAGTTCTTACATTTTTGCACATTACGCTGATTATTTTTGCACATCTTGTTCCTCTGAAGGGGTAGTCATTGCCTGGATAGTGTAAGGAACACTAAAACAAAAAATATTGCTATCCAGTAGATCCCTTGGCCATAGACAGCCAAAGTCGCCATGCTGAATATGGTCATAGCATAGTATCAAAACATTTCTAATCTGGGGTTGGAGATAATACTTGGAATTTTTTTACTCGGCAGATAGGCATTTACATGCTATGATTCACTCATAATGACCAGACTATGCCTATAATCGAAGACTAATTAATTCCATTAGTTAATTGAAGTGAATTGTTAGGAATTGGATATGTGATGTTGCCAGTCCTGGGCATCATGGGCATGTGTCCCAGGTCTTATGCATGGTGTCCTGGATCTCTCCTCAGAAGTGATCTCCAAATTTGATTGAATCTGTGTCTTCCCAGTATGCTGTGGCATACCATGTTTTTTGCACAGTCGACCAGCACCCCTGGTGTGGACAGTTAGCAAAATGTCTACTGCCAGCTTCAGGCAAGATGGACTATCTTGACCACAATGTTGACCTCATGAATGTGTTAAGCTTCCTCAGGTTTTGAATGGGTATCCAAGGCCAGCTTACCAGCTCTTCACGTTGGGCTGTCCCACCGAAGATTGCGTTTATTGGGGTAGCAGCAACATCTGGCGCCAACGAAGAGTTATTTTAGATCAACTCAATTACTATGAAATACGCTTAAGTCTCTTCATCAAGCTTGGCTACCACGGAGACCCAAAGATCATCTAACGTCTCTCTCATCTTTTTTCTTTCCATTCGACTTGTGTTTCAGATGATTCTGACAATTCTTCTTTTATCTTTTACTGTTGTCAATATGCTTGAGGACAATTGTGCTGTGCACAAAATGCTGCTATGTACAAAACTTATTGGCCTGTTCTATGGCCACAGAAGAAGGGGTCAAGCAATATATGTTCTCTACCAATGTACGTGCCTTTAGGTTAATGGAGCGTGGAACTCATGCATATGTATGAGGCATGTATGTATATGATGGCATATTTAACAGATTGATGTGAATATTTTTTTAAATAAAATATTGTGAACAATCATGACTGCGAATCATTGAAGCAACTCTTCTGTGTACCAGCCGGCTGGCAACCATCTTGATTTATGGCCCTTCAGTCCATGAGGGTTTCAGTTAAAGAAGAACTCTTGCAAAAAAATGTATTTTCTGACCTGCTAGAAGGGTACATGATGTAATCGGTAGTGAATGTCATTTTCTTACCAGTGGCTGTATTTGTGAGTTATATCTCCCTGATGTTTCTCATCTGTGTCATGTGACCAGCAATCAGACTCACCAGATAACACAGCATCTTATGTGTGGACAGGAAGTCTATTTCTCTATGCATTCCTATGGAAGCCTCACTCTCTGAGTCTCATAGGAATGAATAGAGAAGTAACTGGCTTCCTGTCTTGGGTCAGTTGGAGGTCAGAGAGTTGGTCACATGACCCAGCTACAATTAGAAGAGAGGGGATAACTCACAGATACAGTCTCTGATAAGAAGATTGCATTCACTATAGATTACATCATGCACCTTTCTAACAGGTCAGAGAATAAAAATTTTTGCGGGAGTTCTTCTTTAATGTGTTGTTGAAAAAGTCCAAAGCTGTTATGGGTGGAAATATGAAATCTTATAATGACAATGTTACTGAATCCCCTTTCCAGTCCTAAGAGAACCCCAACTGGTGATATTTTTATGGTGTCCTTAATTTTGCGCAGCTTATATCCTTGGTTGTCAACATGCCATGTATTGAAGGCCTCAGATTTAGTCCTTAACTCTATTGAAGAGCAGGCCATTGCGTTCAGCTGGTGCCAATGGCTAAGTATAGAAAGTTGCAAAGCTCATTTACACGGCAATATAGTGTTTGCCGATCCGTGAATTTTCTACTGCTAAGACCAGTTCTTGGTATTGCAAATTGTTTAGATGCCACCTGTAAGTGTGGCCCATTTTTAAGTTACTACCACTTGCTTTCTAGTTATGACAGCTTGGATAACTTTCCTTGGTCCAGGTCAGACAAGAAACACACATTATGTAATCAGTATTTCTGTCAGTAACTGCCATAGGTGCTCTTTCCATTGGAAGTCCTCAAATGTGACCTTCTGGGGTTCCTGCAGAACTGTATTCACCCTATTAAAGGTGTTGTCCAGGATTTTACAAGTAGGCCATCACATCTGATTGGCAGAGGTCCAACACCCCGCACTTCCACTCATCAATTATTTCAGAATAGCTTGGACAACGGAAGTTGCCACCAGAACTACACAGCTCTTTCCATTTTGTAGTGGACGGAGCTGGTCACCACATGGCTGTTCACATTCACTTCAGTGGCTCCAGTACACAGTGGACATAGTTGTGTAGTTCCAATGCCAAAGATACTGCAGACCAGTTGATTGTTGGGGACACAGGGTGTTGGATCGGAATGGCCTACCATCACTTGGAAAATGCTGGACAACCCCTTTAAGGCACAAACAATTACAGATAGCCTAGATCTAGTGGTGGGAAGTCAAAATGTGAAACTTGTCTTACCACTTGACTTGCTAAAAGGGTGTTCACTGTTCTCATCGTAGACATTTATAGCATATCTATCTTCAGAAAGAGGGAGCCCAACCCTTGACTCACCCGGTGAAGGTGGCCACACACGTGCCTAGCTTTCTCCATTCATTTTACCGGAGTTATCAAAATGACCAAGTGAGCAGCTATTAGATGTTTATGGTGTGGACAATGAGACCTCCGTATCTACATTATCCATAGAGGAACAAGCTGTATCTCATGTCCGGGCACCAGTACAGATGGCGTCAATAATATAATAATTCAGTATTTGTATGTTTCAGAGGGAACTTTGGGACACAGGGAATATGGCCAGGTGCGACTGCTACTCCTGAATCACCCCTTTAGGATATGGCACAGGAGCAGACTAATGCAGTCGTAGCAAGGATTTTCTTAACTGGTGCAGAGATTCAGTTTTCGGCAGAATGCATTGTTGCCGCCCCTTCAGACACCGAAGCATCCAGGCCTTTGGTATCATATACCTGGGCTATAGTTTATTCTACCTTAGATTTCTTTACAGAAGCTAATGTAAAGATTACGCTTACAAATTACTAATAGAGACATTGATCCTGCAAGGAATGATGAGAGATTTCAACTGTGACGTCAGCAGAATGGAGAATGCAGCTCTGGAGTATAACTCATGATCAGGACAAGATGAGTAATGTATGAACATAATGACTCTACCAGCAGAATAGTGAGTGCAGCTCTGGAGTATAATACAAGATATAACTCAGGATCAGTACAGGATAAGTAATGTATGTACACAGTGACTGCACCAGCAGAATAGTCAGTGCAGCTCTGGAGTATAATACAAGATATGACTCAGGATCAGTACAGGATAAGTAATGTAATGTATATACACAGTGACTGCACCAGCAGAATAGTGAGTACAGCTCTGGAGTATAATACTGGATGTAACTAAGGATCAGTACAGGATAAGTGATGTAATGTATGTACACAATGACTCCACCAGCAGAATAGTGAGTGCAGCTCTGGAGTATAATACAGGATGTAACTCAGGATCAGTACAGGATATGTAACGTATATACGCAGTGACTCCACCAGCAGAATAGTGAGTGCAGGTCTGGAGTATAATACAGGATGTGACTCAGGATCAGTACAGGATAAGTAATGTAATGTATGTACACAATGACTTCACCAGCAGAATAGTGAGTGCAGCTCTGGAGTATAATACAGGATGTAACTCAGGATCAGTACAGGACAAATAATGAAATGTATGTAAACAGTTACTCCACCAGCAGAATAGTGAGTGCAGCTCTGGAGTATAATACTGGATGTAACTAAGGATCAGTACAGGATAAGTGATGTATGTACACAATGACTCCACCAGCAGAATAGTGAGTGCAGCTCTGGAGTATAATACAGGATGTAACTCAGGATCAGTACAGGATAAGTAATGTATGTACACAATTACTCCACCAGCAGAATAGTGAGTGCAGCTCTGGAGTATAATACAGGATGTAACTCAGGATCAGTACAGGATATGTAACGTATATACGCAGTGACTCCACCAGCAGAATAGTGAGTGCAGGTCTGGAGTATAATACAGGATGTGACTCAGGATCAGTACAGGATAAGTAATGTAATGTATGTACACAATGACTTCACCAGCAGAATAGTGAGTGCAGCTCTGGAGTATAATACAGGATGTAACTCAGGATCAGTACAGGACAAATAATGAAATGTATGTAAACAGTTACTCCACCAGCAGAATAGTGAGTGCAGCTCTGGAGTATAATACTGGATGTAACTAAGGATCAGTACAGGATAAGTGATGTAATGTATGTACACAATGACTCCACCAGCAGAATAGTGAGTGCAGCTCTGGAGTATAATACAGGATGTAACTCAGGATCAGTACAGGATAAGTAATGTATGTACACAATTACTCCACCAGCAGAATAGTGAGTGCAGCTCTGGAGTATAATACAGGATGTAACTCAGGATCAGTACAGGATATGTAACGTATATACGCAGTGACTCCACCAGCAGAATAGTGAGTGCAGCTCTGGAGTATAATACAGGATGTAACTCAGGATCAGTACAGGACAAATAATGAAATGTATGTAAACAGTTACTCCACCAGCAGAATAGTGAGTGCAGCTCTGGCACGCGATTAGGGGGACTAGCCTTCCTAGCAACGCAGGTGACGCCAGGAAGGCTCGCCCCATCACTGCCTGCCATAGACTCCCCCACCCCCCCGAAACCAGATGTTTTAATACGCGCACAGGGAGAAGCAGCTGCAGCGGTGCAGGGAGTCTGGTAAGTAGAATCAGTGTGAGGGGCATATGGGGGGTCATTTCAGCCTAGGATAACCCCTTTAACATTGCGATTCTCACTGTTGGGTCATATTATGCAACCATAAGTATGTCAGTGATCTAAAAATGTCTGGTGTGATATGAGATTGGAATGATAGAGACTAATCTCCAAGTAATGAAAGAGTAGATGATGCCAGGATACTCCATAAAGCAGCTGTAGCCAGATGGAAATTTTGTTCTTTGGAAGGAAATTAAATTTGTTGAAGCAATCACTTGACATGGTCTTATCATGACCTATGACATTTGTCTCACTCTTGCATCATATTATGCAAGCATCAATGCGTCAATTATCTAAAAATGTCTGGTGTGATACAAAATGGTAATGATAGATGTTAATCTTCAAGTAATGAAAGAGTAGATGATGCCAGGATAATCCATAAATCAGCTGCAGTCAAATGGCATCACTTGGCTTGGTCTCATCATGGATATTTTTTTAAAGTCTATGCCAAGGCTGTCAGGTCATGCTGGTGGTTTAAGCTGGAGGTCCGGAAACCACTGTCTGACTCTAGACCATGGCCAAAAATTTGTTGTCCAAGGCCATGAGAACATGCTGGAGGTTGTAGTTTTGCAACGGCCAGAAAGCCACAAGTTGGAGAACTTTGGTCAAGATAACAGGCCGAACTGGATGGACAGATGTCTTTTTTCGGCCTTATAAACTATGTTACTATGTTACTAAGACCATGGCCAAAATCTGGGCTTTCTCAACTAGACCAGGCAGTGATGGATGTTTTGACATTTTTCTACAAATACGACTTTGGGACAACCCATGCAGACCAAACAAAACTTTTTGTAAATGTCTCCCCTATAGGTTGCTTTCATTCACCAAAAATCAATGGAGGGAGTTTCATATTCAACGCTCAGTTCATTTATGACGAGTGACTTTTGGTTGCAATATGTAACTACAACCACCTGTAGGTAAGTTATTGGCTTCTCCAGGTAGACCTACAGGTGATGTGCATACCCTAACTTACCTCAGCGGGGCTCTACTTTACCACCATATACAGCCCATTTGAGGTATGAAGGACACAATGCTCATTCCCCTTTCCCCATACCTTCTAGAAGAAAAAGATAGATTAACCTTCTGATTAGGCTTCCCCCTTTGCTTGCATTAGGAACCAGAAACTAAGGATCTTGTTCTCTATAGGCCTCATAAAAATGGCCTGGTGCACCAGAAAGAGAGAGTGAGGAAAACAATAGACGTGCACCAGCGCAATAAAGAATGCCAATCAAACATTGCAAAAGTTCAACCTAAATTACACAAGGCATCATGTCCATATATATATATATATGTATA
Source organism: Rhinella marina (assembly GCA_900303285.1). Classification (NCBI taxonomy): domain Eukaryota; kingdom Metazoa; phylum Chordata; class Amphibia; order Anura; family Bufonidae; genus Rhinella; species Rhinella marina. Next base: position 31,036 of record ONZH01024422.1, on the reverse strand, counting down.
TATATATATATATATATACACTGCACAATATGGGTTGCCATAAAAAGTATGTGCACCTTTAGATACTGAGACATCAAACATTTTCTTTACTTGTCTTGAGGTTCTTGTGGCTCTAAGAAGAAGGGCTGCTGGCAATGTTGAATGTTGATGAACTGTTCTAAAGAAAGAAATATAATATTTGACTATTGTCCTGTAGATCTCGGCTGTGGTGAGTGGTGGGGTTATGAACATCATCCTTCCAGGGTTATCACCTTGACTTTCTTTGTACAAAACCAAACTCTTCCAACCATTGCAATCACTGATTATCACCCCAAACTACAGTGATCAGCTGTGATCTGTGGAGGAACAGAGCAAAACGTGTTTAATTTCCCTACAGTGCCTCCACAGGAGAAACGAAGTATTGCACAGTGCCTAATGAAATCAGTGGGATACCCCAATGAAGTCAGTACAACCTCATGAGAGAACCAACTTTTTATGTTGAGAGATAGTATTAGTTCATTAATGATCATTCACATTGACATTTTTTGCATGGTTGCACTGACTGTGAGCACAGGATCAAGACTGTCTTGACCATTGGGAAAGAACAGCCGACTCTGGATGGTTCAGCTATATTTATGAACTATATATATTTCTAGTATTTGACATTTGCTTACTCTTGGTTTCCTGTGTGTAATGCATTTACACAGTGACTCGATTTTATAGATATTTTTAATTTCGTATGTATACAATCTTTATAGATGTTCAAAATCAAACTGGAGCAAGCAAAATGTGGAAACTTTAAGACTACAATACGTTACTCAAGCTCATTATGTAGATATATTAATAGTTTATTGATTCTACATAATGTATGACAGTATTTCACAAGGCAATTAACAAGAAAAGGTAGTTGATGTTAGGCAAATTCTACAGAATAATTCCATATTACAACAATCACATTAGTGAGAAGTCATGAAGATATTCACTTATTTCACCACAGAGATCAAAGCTATATTTCCTTCTGTAGATGTTCCTGCTGAAGAGTGAGATTGGGCTTTGAGAAGGGTAGACATTACAATGGAATGAAAATACTTGGTTTGATCAGATCTAATACATTCACATTGCGTTTCTCACTCTTGAGTCATACTATGCAACCATCAATGATCAATGATGTGTCAATGATCTAAAAATGTCTGGTGTTACATAAAATCGGAATGATGGACATTAATCTCCAAGTAATGAAAGATTAGATGATGCCAGGATACTCCATAAATCGTCTGTAGCCAAATGGAATTCTTTCTTTGTAGGCAATTAAAGCAAACACTTGATTTAGTCTTATCATGACCTAGGATATTTTTTATAAAGTCTACATGGGGAGTTGTAGTTTTGCACAGGTTTGAGATCATTGGTCTTGACCATTGCCAAAAATTGGTGATCCCAGGTAAAAGAATTAGACCCTTAATAAGATGTCCAACCAAGGCTGTCAGGTCATGCTGGTGGTTGAAGACAGAGAGCCATGGTTCAGAAATTATTGTCTAGACCATGGTCAAAAATTTGTTGTCCAAGGTAAGAAAATAAGTTAGGGCCTTCTTAACCAAACTAGTTGACAGCTTTAGAGCATTCTGGAGGTCAGGGGCGTAGCTATAGGGGGTGCAGAGGTAGCAGTCGCTACCGGGCCCAGGAGCCTGAGGAGGCCCAAAGACCCTTGTGGTGCATATGAAGACACCATTATTATAGAAAGCGCATGCTGGTCAAGTTACATCTCTGGCTGGAGGGAAGGAGTTAAGTCAAGAATTTGGCATGGGTGGGGGGTGCCGTTTCAATTTTTGCCTCAGGCAGCATGAAGGCTTTCCCTCTCCCTGACCACAAAGCATTGAGGGAAGGGGGGCCCGGGCCCATGAGCCTTTAGCTACGTCCCTGCTGGAGGTTGTAGTTTTGTAACAGCCATAGAACTACAAGTTGGAGAACTTTGGTCAAGACCATGGCCAAAATCTGGTAGGAGAATAAGTTGAGTGCTTTCTTAACTAAACAGGGCAATGATGAATGTTTTTGTACATTTTTGTACAAATATGACATTTGGACAACACGTGCAGGCCAAACAGTTCTTGCTTCACTGTCTAACTGACATAGAAAATCATAAGTGACATTTTTGGTAATGTCTTCCTATATGTTGCTCTCATTCACCAAAAGTCAGTGGTGGTGGTGGTGGGGAGGGGGATTGGGTCATATTCAATGCTCATTTCAATTATGATAACTGGGTTTTGGTTGCAATATGTAACCACAACCACCGTTGGGTAAGCTATTGGTTTCTCCAGGTTGACCTACAGAAGATGTGCATTAACCTAACTTATCTCAGTTAAGCTCTACTTTCCCATCATATACAGACCATTTGAGGTATGAAGGACACAATGCTCATTCCCTTTCCCACACACCTTATAGATAGACTAACCTTCTGACCACATCTTACCCTTTGCCTGCAGTAGGAACCAGGAGCTAAGGATCTTGTTCTCCATAGGTCTCATAACAAAGGTCTGATGCACCAGAAAGGGAGAGTGAGGAAAACAATAGGCGTGCGCCACTGCAATATGACTGAATACTAAAGAATGCCAATCAAACATTGCAAAAGTTCAACCTAAATGACACAAGGCATCATGTCCTTATATAAAAAAATAAGCACTGCACAATATGGGTTGCCATAAAAATCAGATGTTGAGGCATCAAGAGTGGCCTAATTTGGAATTATATTCTTTCCTTGTCTTGAGTTTCTCGTGGCTTTTAGAAGAAGGGCTGCTGGCAATGTTGAATGTTGTTGAACTGTTCTCAAGAAAAATACATTGAGGATCTCTATAAAATGCAAAGACATAGATCTCAGCAGTGGTGAGTGGTGGGGTTATGAACATCATCCTTCCAGGGTTATCACCTTGACTTTCTTTGTATAAGACCAAACTCTTTTGACCATTCCAATCACTGGTTATCACCTCAAACTAAAGTGATCAGCTGATAACAAGTTATCAACATGATAACAAGTGTTTAATTTTCCTGCAGTGCCTGTCACGAGTGGGCTTGCGCCTGGAATCAGACGCTCTGCGCGGCTTTCTAAGTGACATGTTTGACAGGCTTCCCTGTGGTTTGGGTGCTGTTCTCCACACCCCTTCCCCTCAGCTGTTGCTGCTTGGCAATTAGCTTTCTGCTATTTACCTCTTCCTCTCCCAGTATCCCTTGCGGGTTATATCTTCTACATCCCTGATTGAGAGTGGTGTGGATCTCGGCTGAGATCCAGTTGCTGAGTTCTACTTAAAGTTAAGTGTTTTCCCTTCCTTTGGTTATTCCCGTTTTGAGTCTCTTGTTCCTCCTTATGCTTGGAGGAACGGGTTACTCTCTTGTGTCATTAGACTGCAGGGTGTTCTAGGGTACATCAAGATTAGGTTCCTGTGTATGGGCTTTCCTACCACCCGGGTTAGCTCATACTGGTAGCCAGCTAGGGCCTAGTCTTAGGGTCCCCTGCAGGAGGTGACCAGTTCCCTGGTTTTGTCTTTTCCCTTCCTTCTTACGCTCGGTGTGGCCTTTCCCCCCACACCAGAGCGTGACATTATAACCCGCCAACAAACAAAAATTTATGTCATTTTTGTGCTGACATGGATGCTATTGCTGCACTGGCTGAATGGCTGCAGGGACTCTGCTTGGAGGTGGCGGACATCCGCAACCAGATTCAGAGACCACCGGCTGGTGGTTCTGGGGGTGCTGAGTGTCAGGCCTGTTTGGAGCCTAAGGTCCCCCTCCCGGATAGATTTTCTGGGGAATGTGATAATTTTGTTCTATTTAGGGAGGCGTGCAAATTGTATTTCAGACTGCGGCCACGTTCTTCTGGTAATGAGGAACAGAAGGTTGGTGTGGTCATCTCGCTGCTTAAAGGGGATGCGCAGTCATGGGCCTTTTCTCTGCCGACCGGATCGCAGTCTCTCCGGTCAGTAGATGAATTTTTCAAGGCTTTAGGGATTATCTATGATGACCCGGATCGTATCTCCCTGGCTGAGACCCAGATACGTAACCTTTGTCAGGGTAAGCGGCCGGTTGAGACTTATTGCTCTGAGTTTCGGAGGTGGGCGACCAATACTGAATGGAACGATCCGGCTTACGTAGCCAATTCTGTCAAGGTTTGTCTGAAAGGCTGAAGGACGCTTTGGCCTTTCAGGAAACTCCTGTGTCTTTGGAGGCCGCTATGTCTCTGGCTGTACGCATGGATAGGCGCCTGAGAGAGCGATCTAGGGGCCCCCGCTCTCAGGACATACTATCACATAGTGTACCGGCTTCTTATGACACTTTGGGTGAATATTCCCCTAGGTTGATGTCTGGGGATGAACCTATGCAATTAGGGGGAGCCACTCCTGTAGCCACCCGCAATCATCTTGGTAATAAAAAGGGTGTGTGTTTTTCTGTGGTCAGAAAGGACACTTTATCAATGTATGTCCATGCTTTCTATCTCTAAAGAGAGAAAAGAAAAGGGGGCGTTGAATTCTCATCTCACTCTTGGTGGAGTGGGTAGGGAGACTGAAAATGTGCATTTGTCTTCATCCTGCAGTACCCGTTTTCTCCTGACTGCCGAGGTGGCGCTAGAGTCAAAGGTTGTGAAAATTGAGGTGTTTATTGACAGCGGGGCAGGGGTGAACTTGATTGATGCTCAGTTTGTCCGTATGCATGGATTATCACCAAGTTCTTTGGATAAGAGGATTTCTGTGTTTGCCATTGATTCTGCACCTCTCTCTCAGAAGTGTTTGTCTCAGATGGTGCATGATATCAAATTAAGAGTGGGTGAACTTCATCAGGAGCTTATTTCATGTTTTGTGTTGGAAGGTCTTCCTGCTCCTGTGGTTCTAGGTTTACCGTGGTAAGCAAACATAATCCGTCCATTGACTGGCATACTAGACAAATTGTGGATTGGGGCGATTATTGTGTTGACAATTGCCTTAATACATCTTTTTCTGCTTTAACCACTAAGACTCTTCCTTCTTTTATATCGGATTTCTCTGATGTATTTTCTGAAGGTGGCTGTCAGGATTTACCCCCTCACCGGGAATACGATTGTCCTATCAATCTTATCCCTGGAACAAAATTGCCTAAATCTCGGCTGTATAACCTTTCTGGACCTGAGAGAACGACCATGAAGGAATATATTGCTGAGAGTTTGGCCAAAGGACATATTAGGCCTTCCAAATCTCCTGTGGCAGCAGGGTTCTTTTTTGTTAAAAAAAAAGGACGGATCCCTTAGGCCATGTCTGGATTTCCGTGAACTCAATAGGATTACTGTCCGTGATCCGTACCCCCTTCCTTTGATTCCTGACTTGTTTAACCAGATTGTGGATGCCAAGGTGTTCTCCAAGTTGGACTTAAGGGGGGCATATAATCTGGTCAGGATCAAGGAAGGGATGAATGGAAGACGGCCTTTAACACTCCTGAGGGCCACTTTGAGAACCTGGTCATGCCTTTTGGGTTGACCAATGCTCCTGCTGTCTTCCAGCATTTTGTTAATGACATTTTTCATCATCTTGTGGGGAGGTTTGTAGTCGTGTATTTGGATGACATACTAATCTATTCTCCAGATATTGTGACACATCAGGATCACGTGAGGCAGGTGTTACAGATCTTAAGAGATAATAAGTTGTATGCAAAATTAGAGAAATGTGCTTTTGCGGTACATGAGGTGCAATTCTTAGGATACCTGCTTTCATCTTCAGGTTTTTGTATGGATCCAGAGAAAGTCGGTGCTGTTCTGAACTGGGACCGACCTGAAAATCTGAAGGCTCTTATGCGATTTTTGGGGTTCACCAACTATTACCGAAAATGTATTAAGAACTATTCGACTATAGTTAAACCCTTAACTGACATGACTAAGAAGGGGACGGATGTCTCTGTGTGGTCTGATGCAGCATTGCAAGCCTTCTCCGCTGTAAAGGAGTGCTTTTCCTCTGCCCCCTATATTGGTGCAGCCAGATGTGTCACAACCTTTCATTGTGGAGGTTGACGCATCCGATGTGGGGGGTAGGAGCTGTGTTATCACAGGGCCCGTCACCTGGTAAATGGCGCCCATGTGTTTTTTTTTCGAAAAAACTCTCTGCGGCGGAGAGAAATTATGATGTGGGTAACAGAGAGTTACTGGCCATTAAGTTGGCTTTTGAGGAATGGCGTCATTGGTTGGAAGGGGCGATTCATCCAATCACGGTATTCACTGATCACAAAAATCTGGCTTACCTGGAGTCGGCTAGACGACTTAATCCGAGGCAGGCCAGATGGTCTTTGTTCTTCACCAGATTCAATTTCATTGTCACATACCGTCCTGGGGTTAAGAATGTGAAGGCGGATGCCTTGTCACGTAGTTTTCCCGGAGGTGGTGATTTTGAAGATCCTAGCCCTATACTGTCTGAAGGAGTGGTGATATCCGCTCTTTACCCTGATCTTGAGGCTAAAGTGCTTGAGGCCCAGGGAGATGCGCCGGAGTCTTGCCCTTCCGGGAAGTTGTTTGTTCCTTCTGATTTGCGTTATAAGGTGTGTGAGGAGCATCATTCTTCGGTGCTTGCGGGACACCCTGGGAGTAAATCCACTGTCGACCTCATCTCTCGTAGATTCTGGTGGCCAGGTCTGCGTAAGTGTGTTGAGGAATATGTGTCAGCCTGTAGTGTCTGCGCACGCTCTAAGGTGACACATATTCGTCCCTCTGGACCCCTACTTCCATTACCCATCCCGTCCAGACCATGGACTCACCTATCCATGGACTTCATCACTGATCTGCCTGAGTCGTCTGGTAAGACAGTTATTCTGGTGGTTGTAGATCGTTTTAGTAAAATGGCGCACTTTATTGCATTACCCGGACTCCCCAATGCTAAAACCCTTGCACAAGTGTTTGTTGACAACATTGTGAAACTTCATGGCATTCCCACTGACGTGGTCTCTGATCGTGGGACTCAGTTTGTGTCCAGATTCTGGAGGGCGTTCTGTACCCGGCTCGGGGTACAACTGTCTTTCTCCTCTGCCTTTCATCCCCAGACAAATGGACAGACTGAGCGTACCAATCAGAATCTGGAGACTTATTTGAGATGCTTTGTCTCTGAGAACCAGGAGGAGTGGTCCTCGTTTTTGTCTCTGGCTGAGTTTGCCATAAATAATCGCAGGCAGGACTCCACTGGTAAGTCACCATTTTTTGGTGCATATGGCTTTCACCCGCAGTTTGGCACATTTTCTGGTTCTGATACTTCTGGTATTCCTGAGGAAGAACGTTTTTCGTCATCATTGTCTTCCATATGGCGAAAAATTCAAAATAACTTGATAAATATGGGTAACAAGTACAAACGTGTGGCTGACAGGAGACGCATGAATGGTCCGGACCTAAATGTGGGTGATTCTGTGTGGCTGTCTACTAGGAACATTAAGTTGAAAGTTCCTTCTTGGAAGCTGGGTCCAAGATTTATTGGCCCATATAAAATCACGGCCATTATTAATCCTGTAGCATTTCGTCTTGAACTTCCTCAGGCCCTGAAAATCCATAATGTGTTTCACAGATGTTTGTTGAAGAGGTATGTTGAACCTCTGGAGCCATCTCCCTTGCCACCCGCGCCTGTCTTGGTGGATGGTAATGTGGAATTTCGGAAGGAACACCATTTGAGACCTTCACCGCTCCTTAGTACTTAAATAATAAGATGTAATCATCTGGATGACTTCTTGCTTACTTCTTGACTCATCAAGGAAAGTGCACACGTGAGTCTCATAATGTCTCCATATCTGATCTTCACTGTGTATTTGTTCTGCTCAATAAATTTATCTGGCCAAGCGTCGAAATTGAAAGAATTCTCCTCCTTCATTGAAGTAATTACCAGGCACCCATTCATTACTCTGTAGAACCTTTTACTACTGCACATGATCCTATGTCAGGGATGCCCAACCTGCAGCCCTCCAGCTGTCATGTTCTAGTGTGGATCCAACCAACCCCTAGAACATCTCACAATGAAGAATACACCCAGAGAAATAACAGTGAGTTGGAAACTGGATCAGCAGGTAAGGAACCAGTAGCAAGAAATACCTCTGGACCAAGTAAACCGGTTTTACTCGGGGCCAAACCCAGAGAGCAGAAACAGCACACCAGTAACTGCCTGGACCCCATGCGCAACGGATGCATGGTGGACTCAGACAGAGCTGCTGACAGAATCGATGTCCTCCCTCTAGAGAACCCAGGATCCCTCTCAGCGAAGGCACAGACAGGGGAATGTCTAGATTCCATGCAGGACGATACAAGGCAGTAACAGAACAGACACAGAACAACAACCTAGACATGGCACATTCATGAAAATGTCTGGACTCCATGCAAGACGACTCATGGCAGTCACAGACCAAGCACTAAACCGGAACAGAGAACCCAAACTGGACATAGAACCAGGAAAGTAGAAAGACCAGGTGACCTTGATGTCTTACTAGGTGGCCACAAAGACTGGGCAGAAGAAAACCCAGGTAAGGGGAATCGCTCCAGTACCCAACAAGTGCTGGAGAACAAGTGACTCCCTGGCTAACAGCAACAGGATAAAAGCACCTAGAGACCACACCCAGACCAAGACCTTAAGGCTAGTTTCACACTAGCGGCAGCCGGAACGAAAATACAACATGTTGTATTTTCGTTCCGGCCGCCTCTCAGCAGGGGTTAACATGCTGCGGCCGGATCCGCGGCCCGCCCCCATTACAGTAAATGGGGCCGGAGCGTGGCTCCGGGCCCCACATGTGCACCTGCGGCAGCACGGATCCGGAGGGACCCTTCACCCGCCAGATCCGTGCTGCCGCTACTGTGAAACTAGCATAACCCCACAAGAACCAGACAGAGAAGGGAGCAAGCATTTAATGAGCAGTGCACACACAGGCAACCAAAACTACACATCGCCCCTGGCAACCAGCATACACGGCATTAAAGGGAGTCTGCAGTTCTTTTAAACTGATGATCTGGATAGATCATCAGCATCTGATTGGCGGGGATCCAACACCAGGGACCCCCGCCGATCAGTTGTTTGAGAAGGCAACGGCGCTCCAGGAGCGCCACTGCCTTCTTTGTGTTTCCCTCAGGCCGAGTGATGTCACGACTAGTATCACTGGCCTGGGCGGAAATAGGCTCTGTTCACTTGAATGGAGCTTAGCCATGCCCAGGCCACTGATACTAGTCGTGACGTCACTGGGCCTGCGGTAAACATAGAGAAGCCCGCAGCGCTCCTGGAGCGGCGCTGCCTTCTCAAACAGCTGATCAGCACGGAGCACGGGTATCGGACCCCCATCGATCAGATGCTGATTATCTATCCAGAGGATAGATCATCAGTTTAAAAGAACTGCAGAACCCCTTTAACCGCAGCCAGTACGCCAGGTCACAAAAGTGAGCAACATGGAACCCGTGTCACTGTGAACCACAATGAGACCGTGACACCAGCTGTTGTAAAACTACAACTCCCACCATGCTCTGCTGTAGGCTGTCCGGGCATGCTGGGAATTGTAGTTTAGCAACAGCTGGAGGTCTGCAGGTTGGACATCCTTGTCCTATGTAATGGTCAAAACAGCTAAATAACATGTTACGGAGTTTACAAATATCATATAAACGTAATTAGGTCCCCGGCTTTCATGTTCCGTAGCAACATAAGCTTCCCGGTACATAATAATTAACAAGAGGCCATTGGGAACCCTGTGATTAGCGCGAAACATGTGGTATGATCGATTACAAGAGTTAATTAGCACATTGATAATTAGCAGAAAACATTTGGTCATCATTCAACATAAGATAATAGGCAAAGAGTGACCTAATGGTGATCAGGTATCAAATTGGTAATTAGATCTGTTTTTCGGGGGGGAATTAAAGGGATTGTCCCATGAAAAATAGTCCACATTTTTCAGACCAGAACCTGGATCTGAATATTTTTGTAATTGGATGTAATTAAAAATGTAACATAGCCACTGAGTTATTAACTGAAATCTATCTGTATAGCGCCACCTGCTGTTTTTTCTTTTCCTTATTTCTCCATCCACCTTGCTGAAGTGGATGCACATGCTCACTTCCAACCTTCAACTGCCACCAGCTGTATCTATTCTAAGAAGTTGTGACAATTACTGTGATAGAGCAGATACTGCAGAAAGGACGCTCCCCCTGAGAAGGTACACGCCCCCCAGCTGCAGCAAAAAAGACACTCCCCTTGAGCTGTCAGCTTGATATAAATCTAGCAGAGCAATGAATGTGGAGATCTCTGGATCCATGTGAGGTACAGGGCTGGTTCTAGCTTTGTTAGAAAGAGATTGTCATTAGGGATGAGCAAGTCCATAACGAAATTGCACAAATACCCGAACACTGAACCCGAACTTGAAAAACTCAAGTTCACTCATTCCTAATTGTCATGTATTATATGATGTCCATACGATGTCTATTTTTTTTAAATGAAAGGTCCTGAGATTTTTTTTTACTGATGACCTATCCTCAGGATAGGTCATTTGTATCTGATGAGTGGGAGTCCAACACCAGCTGTTTGAGAAGGCACTGACGCTCCTGTCAATCAGCTTTTCCAAGGCCAGAGACGACACGTTCATCTGTCACATGGCCTAGGAACAGCTCAGCCCCATGGGGCTGAGTGCAATACCAGGCACAGCCACTATACAATGTACGGCGCTGTGCTTGGTAAACAGAGAGAAGGCCATGGCACTAACAGGAGTACTGGTGCCTTGTCAAACAGCTGATCAGCGGGAGTCCCGGGTTTTGGAAAAATCCTGGAAAAGCCTTGTAATCATGGGATAACCCATTTAAAGGAACAGTAAACGTAGAAATGAATGATGAAAGTGTACAGGAGATAAGTTTGCCCACAAAGTAGGATTTTCTTCGTGTTCCTTGAAAAAAAAAATGAATTCTAGAAACGGCTTAATTTCCTCCTGATCTCTTACATTTTTAGTTGGCAGAATGGACTATAATAGACTAAACCTATCAATTGTAAACAGACCCGTGTGGGAGGGCTTCTGCTACAGCCAGCTAGCTTACAGTTAGAGTTGTATGTAGTCTGAGGGTTTTTTATAAAAGTTTTGATAAGGCCTACAGTAAATATTCTACAACGGTAAATTACTGTGAACTACGCTAATAGTTTACATACAGCACCCATAAACTTTTTCCCAAGAAGCTACCTGAAACCAACCAGAATTTAGAAATAGCTGATGCCTATGCCTATCCACGCCTCACAGTTCCATTTTTTTAAATTGTAAATCCTATAAAGGTACAATAGATAACAATCTGAGAACCGTATCTTTTTTAATTATTATTTTTATACTCGCTTATCTTTTCAACCTCTGTTCTATTTTTATAATGTGACAGTTCTTGGAGAAGAAGGTTGAGTGAGCGGTCAACAGTGTCTCCATCATATGATAATTGAATGTTCTGTAAAACATCCCTCTGACAGGTTCTGGGCTTTCTCCAGAGTGATACCAACTTTGGGACCAGTAATCACCAGTACATATTATATGTATATGGAGGTATTTTACAAGTTTGGATTAGGTATATTATGGAGGTATTTTCCAAGATTGGATTAGAGGCAATTAAGTGGCAGCCTTAGGCGGGGTGTCACCACTCAGATCTCTCAGGTGTGGCGTCACCCTCCCACAAGCCAAGAAACTGCTGAGCTAACCTAATGGCTCATGAGTGACAGAATTCATGGTCCATGCTAGCAATTCAGGTTTTCAAAAGCTGGCGGTGGCAGTCTTGCCATCAAACAAGATGTATATTGGGCTTCAGGTAGCATTCTCTAGATGGGAATTTCCCAAGAAATGAGCATGAAACCTAAGGGCCTGGCTCTCCTTAAAGGGGTTCTCTGGGAATTAAGAAAATTAAAATATTTAAATATCACTTCATTATAAATATATTCTCAAATACCATACATTAGTTATAATGGCTCATTCATGTCTGGGGAGCAATGATTGGGAGAAACAAAATGTCCGCCGTCCTATTAGTACATACAAAACCTGTCCTAATCACACAGGAGGACAGGTTACTTCACAACACTGAGGTAAAGAGCTGCCTCATCCTCTCTGCTTGTCAGGGATTATGATCCTGAATACAGATGATAAGATCTTTACGCTACTTTCACACTTGCTTTGCCTAAATCCGGCAGGCAGTTCCGTTGACGGAAGTGCCTGCCGGATCCGGAAAAATGGGCAAAACCTGAAGACCATTTTATCCGGATCCGTAATTCGGATCCGTTGAAATACCAGATCCGTTTATTCCGTTTACATCCGGAAAACCGGATCCGGTATTTACATTCATACTGCAACAAAAGAGAAAACAAAAGCAACTTCAGATGCAAATACCAAAGAAAAGAATTAATTTCAAATGAAAATGAAGAAAAGAAAAAAACAATTTAATATGTAAATGGCAAATACACAAAAGTAAACAAAAAGAATTGTGGCTATAAAATACAGCATCAGGTCACTTCCCTCAGACGCTGCCAAGATGTTGCCGGAACCACATTCACTTTGGATTGCAGGCTTTAATCCTAGTCTCACGCTTGAGAAGACGCTACAGAAACAGACGCCGACGTCGTTTTTGGGTCCATCCAATAACTTCAGACCGTGTGAGAAGGGGTGCATTTGAGGTGCTGTTTCCTGAACTGCGTAACTATCCTGAAAAGTTCGAAAATTACCTACGGATGACCATTTGCAGTTTGATGACCTCCTACAAAGGGTGTGTAATCGCATCGAGAGACAGGACACCAGGTTCCGGCGTAGCATCTCTGCGGCAGAACGGCTAATGCTGACAGTAAGGTAATTATTATTTTATTACTATTGTGATGTTGATTTTAAATGTATTGATTGATTTTTAAATGTATTGCGTGAGTAGTAGTTAATATTTTTTTTTTTTTTTTAATAGGTATCTGGCGACTGGAGAAAGCTTAACGTCCCTCCATTACCAGTTCCGTCTTGGAATTTCCACTGTTTCTTGCATCATCAAAGACAGCTGCTGTGCTTTGTGGGAAGTATTACATGGTGAATTTATTCCTCATCCTACACGACAACAATGGACAGAAATTTCTGAAAAATTCTGGGAGGTCTGCCAGTTTCCTAACTGTCTTGGGGCAGTGGATGGGAAGCATATCCGAGTTATGAAGCCCCAAGGTTCAGGTTCGGAGTATTTCAATTATAAAAAATATTTCTCCATAATCTTAATGGCCATAGCAGATGCCCAGTATAGATTTGTGGCAATAGATGTTGGTGGTTATGGGCGAACCAACGATTCTATGGTATTTAAAAATTCGGACATGGGCAGAAGAGTGTACAGTAATGATTTTGATTTTCCCCCTCCACAACCTCTTCCAGGTTCTAATTCTACCCCCATGCCCTTTGTATTGGTAGGTGACGAGGCTTTTCAAATGTGCCCCAATTTAATAAAACCATATTGTAGCCGTGGACTGAGTCGGCAGAAACGCATATTTAATTACCGCCTGACTCGTGCTCGTAGAATGGTTGAATGTGCTTTTGGTATCTTGGTGGCAAAATGGAGAGTATTCACGAGACCTATTCATCTGAAAATTGAGACTGTGGATGAGGTAGTCAAGGCATGCGTGGTCCTGCATAACTATCTCCTGAGGAAGGAACCAGTGCACATGGATCAAATTCAAGAGGAAAGCAATTTGTCAAGTTTAGAAAATTTTGGCATACGTGGGACTGTTGCTGTTGCTAGGATGCGAGACTCTTTTTCGGAATATTTTATGTTACCTGATGGAAGAGTGGACTGGCAGGATCAAATGGTTTAAAAAGTTATATGTAATATTTTCATGGTCTATATATACAGTTATCAATCATGTTGTTTTTGTGGGTATGTTTTGTACTAGATTTTTAAACCAGTTATATGCAAAATATTTATTGTATGTTTATTAAAAATTAATGAATAAAAATAATTAAATAGTTCTATTTATAGTGTAATATTTATTTATTTATTTATTCTATGTATATCTAAATAAATGTGTATGTGAATAATCTCCCCATGCTGGTAAAGCGACCAATAATTAGGTCGCTCACCCAGCGTGGAAAGAGTGTATCTGGCCTTATGTCACATATACACTGAACAGTCTCCCCATGGTAAAGCGACCAATAATTAGGTCGCTCACCCAGCGTGGAAAGAGTGTATCTGGCCTTATGTCACATATACACTACAGTCTCCCATGCTGGTAAAGCGACAATAGGTCGCTCACCCAGCGGGAAAGAGTGTATCTGGCCTTATGTCACATATACACTGAACAGTCTCCCCATGCTGGTAAAGCGACCAATAATTAGGTCGCTCACCCAGCGTGGAAAGAGTGTATCTGGCCTTATGTCACATATACACTGAACAGTCTCCCCATGCTGGTAAAGCGACCAATAATTAGGTCGCTCACCCAGCGTGGAAAGAGTGTATCTGGCCTTATGTCACATATACACTGAACAGTCTTCCCCATGCTGGTAAAGCGACCAATAATTAGGTCGCTCACCCAGGTGGAAAGAGTGTATCTGGCCTTATGTCACATATACACTGAACAGTCTCCCCATGCTGGTAAAGCGACCAATAATTAGGTCGCTCACCCAGCGTGGAAAGAGTGTATCTGGCCTTATGTCACATATACACTGAACAGTCTCCCCATGCTGGTAAAGCGACCAATAATTAGGTCGCTCACACAGCGTGGAAAGAGTGTTTTTTCTACATACATTACTTAAATAATCAATTAAAAATAACAACACAAATTTTTTTTTTAAATAAAACATAGCATTTATTTTGTCAAAAAATAATTTTAAAAGCAATTAAAAAAATAAATAATATTTTAAGATTATACAATAACAATTAAAACATTATAATTCCCGGAACACAGGGCGGGTAGGTGTGGAGGTTTGGGGGGTGGAGGAAGTGCCGGTGGGAGCCCCTCTGCCCTGTTGTAAATCTGCCGTATTGGACGGTAAAATACGCGTTGTGGCAGGTGGAACAGAGGGAGTATTTAATGAATAGGAAGGGGCTGGAGAAGGAGGTTCCCGAGCTAGAAAAGAGGTAGAGGAAAAGAAAGGAGGTGGTGTGGAAATAGAAAAGGAATGAGAAAAGAGCTCGGGGGGTTGGGAATGGGTAGGAGGGTGGGCAGGTTGGGCTGGTGGATGGGGAGGTTGGAATGGGGGATGTGGAGGTTGGAATGGGGGATGTGGAGGTTGGAATGGGGGATAGGTGTGGGATGGGGGATAGGGCAGGGCTGGGGGAAAGGATGGGGGGTGGTGTTGCACCTGCCACAACGCGTGGTCCATTAATCTCCGGGCTTCAAACAGCTGGTCGGGCGATAAACGTTCCATCACGGGGGATAACGAATTCAAGTAGAGTTGCACCGGACTCATTTGCGACGTCAACACCACCCCCTCCTGAAGACGTCGCAAACTATCCTCCAAGCTGGCAACTCTATTTGTGAATCCCATCAAGGACTCGTAAACGAGCCTTGTGAGATCCTCGTAATCCGCCTGACGGCTCCTACCTGCCCCTTGGCGACGCATGATGGCCTCAAAGCGTGGAGCTAATTGGGCCATCGATGCGTTGCCAGGGGGCGTAGGTAGGGGAACAGTGGTGTCCTGACCAGCTGTTTGAACAGGACAAGAGGGGCCCGCGGTGGCTGGCTCCTCAGGGACCGCCTCACGGGGAACTTCGGGTGCCCAAGTGCTGCTTGCTGTTCTGTAAGGAAACAAAAATCAAAAATTAGAAATTGTAATTCTTAGACTATGTGTATGTCCAAGACAGATTGTCGCATGACAGTCTTCCTGGCCCATACACATTGATTGGTTACAATAAATGGTATTCCTTAAAAAAAAAAAAAAAACAATAATGATCTCTTACCTTCGCAGCTCAAGTGTTCTGCGTAGGAACCCCAAGGCGGAGTAATACCTATACTCCCGCCTTGAGGTTTCCCCGGAACCACTCGGGGCCCGAAGTTCCTCATTGAAATCCTTTTTGTAGCGGTCCCTGATTGACCGCCACCGCACCACGATACTTGTTCCTTAAAAAAATAAAAATTTTTTTAGT
>ONZH01024422.1:0-10000 GCA_900303285.1 Rhinella marina | reverse complement strand
GAATGCTTCCATTGTGGAGGAGCTCATCTCTCCATATTCAACTGTATCACTGTACTCAAGACAGCAATACAGTTAGATGCTTTGGCGGGACACAGGAGCAATGTCTCCTGCCCTGCAGGTCCCTCTGATAGGCACATTGGTTTTATCTGAGGCACTAAAATGGGGCACTTTTGTACAGGCATACAGTATAAGGAGGCAGTGGCGTAGCTATAGGGGTCGCAGCGGTCGCAGTTGCGACCGGGCCCCTAAGCCAGGGGGGCCCCGAGGGCCCCCCTTGCCACTTGCAGGGCCGCACCGCCAATTAGCCGGGTGCGGTGCGGCCCTGCGGACAGTTGCGGGCGGCGGTGGGGCAGAGGGAGATGAGCGCTTCCATTGTGGAAGCGCTCATCTCCATAGTCATCTGTATCGCCGTCCTCGGGACGGCGATACAGATGCCTGTATTCTACTGCGGGGCAGGGGAGGGAGAGGCGTCTCCCCTGCCCGCTCCTCTGATAGGCTGCAGGCACTGGGCCTGTAGCCTATCAGAGGCCGGCTCAGGCGGCGCGATGACGTCATCGCGCCGCCTGAGCCGTACAGCGCGGGACACAGGCCGGAAGAGGCCTGCATCGCATCGCTGCCAGCTCCATGGAGGTAAGTATTAGTGTTTATTTTTTTATTGTAGCACGGACCGGAGCTCTATTGGGGGACATGGGGGCATTTTTACTAGCACATGGTGGGTACTGGGGGCATATTACTGGCACTGGGGGCATTTTTACTGGCACATGGGGCACTGGGGGCACTTTTACTGGCACATGGGGGCATATTACTGGCACTGGGGGCACTTTTACTGGCACATGGGGGCACTGGGGGCATTTTACTGGCACATGGCACTGGGGGCATATTACTGGCACTGGGGGTATTTTTACTGGCACATGGGGGCACTGGGGGCACTTTTACTGGCACATGGGGGCACTGGGGGCATTTTACTGGCACATGGGGGCACTGGGGGCATTTTTACTGGCACTGGGGGCATTACTGGCACATGGGGCACTGGGAGCATTTTACTGGCACTGGGGCCATTTTTACTGGCACATGGGGGCACTGGGGCCATTTTTACTGGCACATGGGGGCACTGGGGACATTTCTTACTGGCACATGGGGGCACTTGGGGGCATTTCTTACTGGCACTTGGGGGCATTTTTTACTGGCACTGGGCGCATTTTTCTAGCACATGGGGCATTTCTTACTGGCACATTGAAAGCATTATTACTTCTGGGGCACAGTGGGGACATTAGTACTGTTGGGGGCACTATTACTAACAAGTGCACTCTGGCAGAGAATTATTAGTTGGGACTTTGGGGGCACTATTACTTTGGGGGCACCCTGGCACAGTATCAGCGCAGTTATTTCTGGGGGACGTTATGTTCACACTATTACGGGACACTATTTGCTGGGCGCAGTTATTTTAGGACACTGTGTGCCAATAATTATTGAAGGGCACTATCTGTGTGGTACTAGTGGCACAGTACTGGGGGTGGTAGGATGATTTGTCCAGAAGACGGGAGGATGATGGAAAAGTAGTAAACTAAGATTTTTTTTCTGTCTAACTGCAGAGATGAAAAATGGCTGAAAAATGGCGTCTGGTCTGAAAGGAGAAGATGAGGAAAGAGAAGATCTACATCCGAGGAGACGTCACTGGATGTAAGAGGTATGAGGCACTGTATTAGGCTACATTCACACGAACGTTGTGTTTTGCAGTCTGCAAATTGCGGATCCGCAAAAAAAGGATGATGTTCCATATGGCATCCGTTTTTTTTTGCAGATCCACTGTAACAATGCCTATCCTTGTCCGCAAAATGGACAAAAATAGGAATGGACATACAGATGCGGACAGCACACAGTGCTCATTTAAGTGAATGGGTCGTGTGAATGTAGCCTTACCCTGTATGTTCTGTAGTGATACACGTAATGTTAGGAGGTTAGGTTAGGGTGAGAATTTGGCATGGAAGGGGGTTTCAATTTTTGACTTGGCCGGCAGAAAAGCTAGGTGAACCAGTGCTGGAGGAAGGGGGGGGGGCCCAAGCTGAACTCTTGCACCAGGGCCCATGAGCCTTTAGCTACGCCCCTGAGGAGGGGGGCACTGTGGGGGCATTGGTTCTACTGGGAGCACTAAAAGGGGTTATATTTTGTACTGGCACACATATGGGGTCATATTTTGTACTGGCACACATTATAAGGGGCATTTTTGTACTGGCAGACAATATAAGGGGGTATTTTTTCTACTGGTACCCATTATAAGGGTTTTTTTGTATTGGCACACATTATAAGGAGGTATTTTATGTACTAGCATACATTATAAGGGGGTATTTTTTGGACTGGCACGTGTTATAAGGGGGTATTTTTGTACTGGCACACATCATAAGGGGGTATTTTTGCACTGGCACACATTATAAGTGAGTATTTTTGTACTCGCAAACATTATAAGGAGATATTTTTGTGCTGGAATGCATTATAAGGGGGTATTTTTGTACTGGCACATGTTATAGTAAGAAGTATGTAGTGCTTTATTCTCATTTATGTTTTGTAGTGCTTTATTCTCATTTGTGTTTTGTAGTGCTTTATGTAATAAATTGCTAGTTTATCTTTAACAGTAGGGCTGGAGTGGTTTAGGTTGAGAATTCAGCATGGAGGGTGGGTGCCATTTCAATTTTTGCCTCAGGCAGCAGAAAAGCTAGGTGCACCCCTGTGTATTCATTTTGTCCACATGAGCAATGCAATTTGCTGAAGTGAGATAACCCTTTTAATTCAGCTGGAAGCAACTCTAAAAGTAACTAAATTGATGACCCAGAAAATTGCTGAAAAATCTAATAATTATGCTATTTTTCCAATCAGACTCTTGATACAACTAGTACAGTTATTTTCCATCTACTGAGCAGGTCACCAATAGGCCACATTTTCAAATGATGTTTTGTGCTGATAAGTAATGCAATGTATGGAGGCAATGGTTATGCTAGTTGATTACTATACTATTATTATCAGCACAGTGTATAGTAATCAGCTAGAAGAACCATTGCCTCTATACATTGGATTGGAAAATAACTGGAGTAATGCTGTACTAGTTGTCTAACTATTTACGTCTGACGAACATCATAATTATTAGATTTGTCGTCAATTTCAGGATCATCAGTTTAGATAAGTTTCCAGTTGCTTCCAGTCTCATTAAATGGACATATTATTGATTTTTTTGTAGTGCTGATGCATGGTCCCTGCACATGCACTTTATATATTACCCTTTGCACCCTAGTTCACACCTAGTGCTCTGATTCATTCCCTTTTAAAGCCTTTTTTATGTGTTATGAATTATTTTGCAATATTGTTGTTTTTCTTCTTTTAGTTAATACGAATTACCTGGTTTATTATATCTCTATGGTGACCTCTAATAAATATTAGATTAATATATGCCGGTCTTATGCACCATTTTTGCTTTTTAAAAGACTAGAGAATCCCTTTAAAGGGATTTGTACCTATGAAACTGGCTGACCTGTTACATGTGCACTTGGCAGCTGAAGACATCTGTGTTGGTCCCATGTTCATATGTGTCCACATTGCTGAGAAAAATTAGGTTTTAATATATGCAAATGAGCCTCTAGGAGCAACGGGGGCGTTGCTGTTACACCTAGAGGCTCAGCTATCTCTGCAACTGCTGCACTTTGATAGACAGCTCCAGGCGTAATGACGTTTACACTCTCTGGCCCTGTCAATCAAAGTGGAGAGGACACGGCAGTCGCATAAAGAGCAGAGCCTCTACTTGTAATGACAACGCTCCTGTTGCTCCTAGAGGCTCATTTGCATATAATAAAACATTTTTCTCAGCAATGCGGGCATATATCAACATGGGACCAACACAGATGCCTCAGCTGCCAAGCGCACATGCAACAAGTCAGCCAATTTCTTAGGTATTAAACTGCTGACAGATGCCCTTTAAAGCTAGGAGGCACTTACTGTATAATACCCGTAATCCTGGTGTTAACGACCTGTTGTAAAACTACAATTCTCAAAATGAACAGCTTGCTCAGCTGTTTTTTTACTCTCCTTTAGAAGTGAATGATGCATGATGGGAGCTGTAGTTTCACAAAAGCCGGAGTGTGAGGGGTTGCTGATCGGTGATTACTATGTAACTTATCATCCTAAATTGCATCAAAGTTATCCACAAGACTATGGTACATAATATACAGCATGAGGACACAGAGATATCTCCTAGAGACTCGGAATGTACCTCTGGGGTACACATCAGGTAGGTTGAGAGATAGGAGATACACAAATGGGAAAGTTTACAGTCACAAAGGTGTAAACATCAGGTGATTATCCGGAATCCTCTCACCCCTTGTATTTCCAGCAGCACCTGCCAGATGAGCTCTTGACTCAAGTGATTGTATAGAAGAGGTTCCAGCCCTAATGTAAAGTCACTTTCTAAATTACGGGAAGTCGTGTAGACTTTAGTCATCAGGCTAGTGGTCTGGTGTCACTTCAGATCACTTTAGACTGTTTGTATTACTGTTTATTAATTGTTGGTCTTTTTATGCTTTTTCACATAGCCCTGATTACAAATCCTATATAAATCAGAGGCGTAACTCCAGGGCACCAATGCAAAATGTGCAACTGGGCCCCCCACCTACCATGTGCCATTTATATTACTGGTGTCTTCTTATGTGGTCTCTAAAGTACTCAAACCCCTGCCCTAAATTAGGACCATGCAAGAGATGAGCATTTTGCAAGTTGTATTCCATACAATTTTCAAGATTTCAAGTACTGCTTATACGTTAATGTCCCCCTTCCATGCTTAGACTGTGCCAACTGTTCCTATGTTATCCGCACTGGACCAGAGCAGGAGAGCCCACAGCAGAGGTGGTGGCATCATCAGAGTGACAGAGGGGGTACCGAAAAGACTGTCACCACACTGCAAGAATTTCAAGAAAGCCCAGAGAATCCCTTTAAGTTCCACATTGACCTTGAGTTTGCATGCTATCATCTCTACCCTCTTCTTGTGGAAGCTTCTGTCCTATGTTGGTGGTTAGAGTGTTATCCCTCCTGTACTTGATAGGGTTTAACTGTTAGATCAGGGAAGGTGTGACCGCTTGGACCACAATCCATCATGAGAATAGGGGTCTCTCTCTATTTGAAAGGAGCAATGGTCAAGTATGTGCACCGGTGCTCCAATTAAAGTCTATAAGACCACTGGAGATAGCCGAGCACTGTGCATTGACCGATTTTGGGGTGGCCCCAACGCTACGCTGGGTCTTCAGGACTCCATCAAGGTGTCAACATTTGTTGCTGCTCTCTGTAGGGGATGGTAAGGTATAGTGCACCCCAGTGGGAAATAAGTCCAGAGTCAGGGTCTGTAGTACACCAGTGTTCTCATTTTCTGGAGGAACTCTACAAGTAAGCTGGCTTTTCTAGGCTCCTCCCGGGCAGAAGAAGGTTTTGTGCTGAGGAAAAGCCTGAGCTAGCTGTCCCTCTCTCTCAGAAGGCTGACTCCCTGGCCAAAAGGCTGGTGGCCCAAGGTCTGTGGCTTGGTCATCCAACTGACTCCCTGGCCAAAAGATTGGTGGCCCAGGGTCTGTGGCTTGGTCCCCCAGCTGGCTAACTGAACAAAGGGATGGTGACCCAGGGTCTGTGGCTAAGTATCCCCCTTCTTCTTCTCATACAGTCTAGCAGAGTCTCTCCTACCAAACACTGGTCCCTATCTGCAGACAACTAGGGGCTCTAACTTCTCCCATTATATACAGTTTCTAACTGACTTAGAACCTTCTAGTGGGAGGGGTGGAGTGGAGAAGCACAGGCTAAACAAAAACAATGTTGCAATTTCAGTCTGTCATAGACTTGTATAGAGTTTCATTATAAGTTTATGGGAATGACTAAGTAGTTTTTCTAGACATAAACAAATCTTCTGATGCAAACAACAGAGCTAAGGCTACTTTCACATCTGTGACACTACGATCCAGCTGCTGGTTCTGGCAAAGCATGCCAGGAATCAGCCAGGCACAATTCTCAGTGTGCAGCAGTTTGTGTCTGCCTGATTCTCTGCATATTTGCCAGATTGCAACCAGATCTCTGCCGGACCTCATTATAGTTAATGGGGCTGGCAGGCATTCCGATTGCATGGGGCAGTGCCAGATTCTGGAAATGTTCTCAGCTGGAACAACCTGCCGGACAGATGTGTAAGTAGCCGAAACCAAACAGTCCAAAGTAACCTTGCTTCGGGGCACTACAACTGTACTCGACTATCCCAGACAGTCCCATAAAGATGCATGGAGTGGCAGCGGGCATGATTGACTCATACATACCTTCTTCTCTCCACCGATCCAACACTTATCTCCTCTCCCTCTGGATAATGAAAAAAACATATTCTAACCGGAATACCCCTTTAAATTCCAAAAGGAGCTCATGAGGACATCATGATGTATAAATAACCGATTTCTGAAAAGGTTTTAAGAGTTTTGACGAAAATGACTAACGAGTAAATCTGAACACAACATGCAAGTCCTTGTTAGAGAAAAATATTAACATACTGGAATTCTCAGAAATGCTGCTGAATGCTGCTGGAAAAGCCAGTCTATCCACTGAGCGTAACACGATAAACTGACAACAGTCAGCAGTGCATTACCTGTGTGACAACAAACCCCACAGCTGCACCATTCAGACTGATGTAATAAACATCCAAATCATGAATCACATAAACACAGGCGTAGCAGCGCTTTCCTGAGTTTGATGTCAGGAAATGCTCTCTTTGATAATAGCTCTGTATATACAGTACGTGTAAGATCAATGTCAAGCCGGCTGAGCTAAAGCCTTTTATTGAGCATCTTTTTCATGTTGGTAATTTGAAGCCTACTTTCTAGTCTTCAGCCTTAAGCAGCTGTAGACATTAGAAGAATGGCCAGAAATAATTAGCCTAACCTATTTTTCGTACATGCATTCCTTCAGAAAATGCATATCCTCTCTCTCCATGCTTGCAGAGCAAGTGTGTTCTGCTTGTGCTGTGCCATTAGATGTCTCATCCCTGCTCATGCCCAGTTCCATCTCCTCATGCTTCACTAAAATCATAAGAGGTTGAGAAATTGCAGCTGCATCCCCCTCCTCCCCCATTTTTGGGGAACAGAGAAGCTGTACTTAACGAAAGAGGTGCTACAAGCTGTTGGTAGATGAGTGGGATGCCTCTTCTTCCATATTTAAGCAAGGCTGTTGGGTACCGGGATTCACCTTAAAGGGGTTATCCACTTTTCACTATTGAAGACCTATCCTCAGGATAGGTCATCAATATCTGATGGCGGGGTCCAACTCCCGGCACCCCAGGCGTTCAGCTGTTTGAAAAGAAGGCCTGTGACGTGCGAGATCTGCTTCCTCATTTACCTGAGCGCCATCTGATCTGCAGTGGTGAGCAGGCGTAACTACAAGTAAGCCGTCCCACTCACTTCTGTGAGATGGCTCCTTCCATTCAAGTGTATAGAAACCAGCCGTCCCATAGAAGTGAACGGGATGGCTTAGGCGTAATTATACCTGTTCACTGCTGAGGTTGCCACGGCTACAGCAGGCCTTTATTCAGTGCTCACCCCCAGAGTGCAGGTTCGCCACATGGCTTATGCTACATTGACTGCTTAAGATGGTGTTCATTTATTGACAGGGCCACTCCTTCTTTATTGATATGGCAACAGGGGTCCGGCTCTTCCCAGTACCTCTTCTAAGCTGGATGCAGGCCCCCAATCATACAGCTACACAGGTGCAAACTGTCTAGTCAGTGCTGAGAGGGCCACATGGTGTAGAAACACACCTATTTGACAAGGAGAATAGTAGCACCCATTTGGCAATTCATAATGGATGATATGTCCTTGGCTCCTAGATAAAGCTTGCTTGCTGGCAGATCAGCTGATGCGCCTTGAAATTTAGGGGATAAAGCCAATACACCTTTAATGTGAATGGCAATTTTTTTTATTATTGCATTGTACTCATATTGAGCTAAATATTTTTTCAGTTGGTCTTTATTAAAAATGTTGAGCTCTTTTCTCTGTACAGCCTTCAGATTCTCTAGTAGCAGGGTCTGTATTTTTACTCTGCTCCATAAGGCAGCTCAGCTGATGGCTCCTAATATCTGATCTCTGATCCTAGATCTGATATGCCCCTGAAGGTGTACATAGCCTTTAAGGCCTTATCTAGATAGACATATTTTACCTATGATGAAAGAGGACCTGTCAGCTCTAAATTTAGAAACACTGACGTTCAAAAAGTCACAAAGTTTGCAACTTTTTTAAGCTGGAAAACTGGGGTGGAGGAATGATAAATTCCTCCCCACATAGTCCAGATGAAGGTGAAGACTCTTCCACTACATGGTAAGGTGCTTCAGTAAGTTTGATCATTGCACGTCCAAGGAAGAGATTGCCCTTTTCAGGAGTGTGGACTGGCATTTTATCATTCCAGGGAACTCACAACATGACCGAGATTAGTATAGAAGGTATGCTTGGTACCTCAGCCACACTCCTTGGCACCGTAGGTGGAAACAAGGGATTGTCATGTTGAAAAACCTGTCTTTCCAACAAGCATGGAGTCAACTGGCACCTGGCTTCAAATATTGCATGAAGACGAGGTGGTATCTGCAGCGCTTGGTGATAAATGGAGATGGTTTTGTTAGGCCGATGGCACGATAATTTTGCATAAAATAGTGAAATGGGAATAGTGAAGATTAGTCACAGTCTTGCTTATGGCACTTGGAGAAGACCTCCTCACTTTGCAGAATGCTGATGAACAGGGGCAGACTGGGAACTTAAAGTGGCCCTAGAAAAAATTACTAAAAGTGGCCCCAATTGATGGAAGGCAGGGCCAGCAATATCATATTGTGGCACATTATACCACCCCAACAGAGCCAAAAATCACAGTCCATCACAAAATACATCCCCAAAAACTTTCACTGGCAGACAGTGAGGAGGGCCCAGGCGGTCCCCTGGGCATCGGCCCACTGGGAAATTCCCCTGTAAGGTCTATGGCCAATCCGCCCCTGCTGGTAAAGATGACGGAATAAACAGCCAAATACATGAAGAATTGCGTCCACTTGCTGAGCAAAAAGTGATGGAAGAACATTGAGAACTCACAGCAGTGACATCACAATGTCCAGTGACAGCAAAAAGGTGGTTACCATAACAACCAAATAAAGATCAAATTGTCTGGTACTTATGGTAATATATCCCAACACTATGGGGCCAGTTATAAAAAAAAATGTCTAAAAGAAAAAAACAGCTTTGTTGGTCATACCAACCAGTGTCATTTTACTAGAGTAGTAAAGCGGGAACAGGGTTGTGAGACAGAGCGTGGCAGAGCTGCCAGAGATTGTCAATCCAGGCCCTGGTCATGTGACCCTGGTACTAGTTTTGCAGGCATGTCACCTAGAAGAAAGCCATGGAAACTGGCCACAAAATTACTTAATTCACTGAAAAATTAAAATAAAAGCCCAGGGTGCTCTTTTTAGAGAGTCCTGCTATGCTCTGGCGGCCAAAAAAGCCCCCCTTTCCAACGCTGTGAACTGTAAGATGCAGGGGCGTAGCTATCGGGGAAGCAGGGGAAGCAACTGCTTCGGGCCCAAGGGCAGAAGGGGCCCAGGAGCAGTAGCTGCATACAGCACAGAGGCCTGCCGATATCCTTCTTACAAGCTCCTGTGCTGCGGAGCTTCAGACACGCCCCCTCTTCACTCCAGCAGAGCAGGACCTGGCTTACCAGCTGTAGACACGCCCCCTCTACACAGGACGTGCTGCTGGAGGAGGAAAGAGACGCAGGGCTGGAGAAGTGTGAAGAGATGCAGACAGTGGGTGAGTGAGTCTGCTGTGTGGCACAGAAGGGGTAATGGCAGGGAAGTCTTCAAGCTGCTGCTGGGTGTTGTAGTGTACCAGCAGCTACCTGCTATTCAGTTGGTTTACTGCCTCATAAAGCAGTCTGCCTTCATGACACCTGCCAACCCCCTCCCCCCATGTCCTGTCCT
>ONZH01024421.1:0-18633 GCA_900303285.1 Rhinella marina | reverse complement strand
GAGGTGCTGGCCTGCCCTGCCGCTAGTGTGTTGTCAGAGCAGGTCTTCAGTGCAGCTGGTGGCATCATCACTGATAAGCGTACACGCCTGTCAACAGACAGTGCTGACAGGCTGACGCTTATTAAAATGAATAAAGCCTGGATTTCACCGGAATTCAAATCTCCACCGGGGGAAAGCAGCTCAACATGAACATTGTTTATGTATCCGATTCCTCTCCTCCCCTCCTCCTCCTCGCTGAGCCAACAGGCAATTTTTCAGAGGGCCTACTGGCTCTGTTTTCAAACAATGTTTACAGAGGGCCACCTATAGGCCCTCTCTCCAATCAATTTTTTTTACGAGTGTCAACTACAGACACTCAAAAACAATTTTTTAGGAGGGTCAACTACAGACACTCCAAAACAACTTTTTAGGAGGGTCAACTACAGACACTTTAAAACAATTTTTTAGAAGGCTCACCTACAGCCATTTGATTGCAATCTCAGTCTGACCAAGTCATTGGTGGTGTCACCGCTATGCTGTGTCAGGGTTAATTTTTGGGTGGTTCACCTGCTACCTCAGTCTAACTTGGTCACTCTGTTGTCACCGCCATGCTGTGTCAGGGTAAAATTTTATGTGCTTCACCTGCTAACTCAGTCTCACTTGGTCACTCTGTTGTCACCGCCATGCTGTGTCAGGCTAAATTTTTGGGTGGTTCAGCTGCTATCTTAGTCTAACCAAGCCACTCTGGGGTTCACCGCCATGCTGTAAACTGCAATCTCAGTCTTAACAAGTCATCCTGGGTTTCACCCCCATGCTGTAAACTGCAATCTCAGTCAAACTATGTAATTTAGGGGTTCACCACCAAGGTGTGCCAGACTACAATTTTAGCGGGTTCACCTGCAATCTCAGTCGCAAACTATCATTCAGAGGTGCACCACCATGCTTTTTCAAACCAATTGTTTCTGAGGGTCACCTCCAGGCTCTCACCCACGATTTTTTGGAGGCTCGCCACTACACTGTCGCCCAAAATTATCTTGAGGGTCACCGGTGGCCTCTCCCCCACAACTTCAAGGAGGGTTACTACCCGGCCCTGGCACACAAACATTGTCTTGAGGGGCACTAAAAGGCTCTGCACCCTGCCACTTGTGGAGACTAATGGGTGGGTACAGTGTGCGTCTTAGCCCGTCTGGAATTAGGAAAGCTGGGCACTGTGCTTGGAGGTCTTTGTGTCTGCTGTGGACAGGGTGGGTGTGGGGTGCGTGTTTGCCCATCTGGGATGGGGAGAGCTGGGCACTGTGCTGGGAGAACTTTGTGTACGCTGTGGACTACTGGGTGGGTGCAGGGAGGGAGACGCTTATGCCTGCGTCGTGGGGCAGGGGATAGGACAGCAGTGCCAGCATGGGCAGTGGTGTCACCCGCAGGCAGTGATGGACTTTTGATGCACCTAGTTGGGTGCTTTACTAACATGTGCCAGCGCATGTGCCTTGCCCATCTTGATCTGGGTCAGCACAATTCTCTTGAGGGTCACCACCAGGCTGTTAGCCATAATTTGGCATAATGGTACGATTAGGCAGCCTCAGAGGCATCCATGCATGCTACCCCTGCTGTTTCCTGTCCATTTCCGTGGTGTTTCCATCATTTTCTGAGGTTTCCAGGTTTTCCCGCAACCTTCCCTGTGCAGAGCTTTGGTCCCCTGCAAAAAATGCTCGAGTCTCCCATTGACTTCAATGGGGTTCGTTATTCGAAACGAGCACCTGAGCATCGGGAAAAATTCGACTCGAATAACGAGCACACGAGCATTTTAGTGCTCGCTCATCTCTATTTAACACCAGTAAATATTTCTTCACAATGTCATTGATTGCTTTGAATTCACAGCTATATGGAGTTCAGAAATACACCAGTTTAGCAGTTTTACTGTCCTGCACAGTGACTGATCTATTGGAATATAACAAATCCCTTCAATTTTTTTACTTTACTATGTTCACTGCTCTATTTAGCATCCATAAGGGATAACCAAGATTGCTCAGTCTGCTCCTAATGTGAACAGACTCCTGTTTGAAACCATCATCAGTAGAGCAAATTCTATGTATATTACTATATTACTGTGACTAACAATCATGGGACTAGCAATCATGTGACCAGCATGATGTGGCAATAGGTACCGCCCAAATCATGTGACCAACATGACGTGGCAATAAATACCACTCCAAATTCTAAAGTGAAACTGAAACCGAGAGGCCCCAGATGAAGCAGGAGCAAAACCCGGGTCGGGCAGTAAAATTTTATATGTTATGTTCAAAAACAAGAATCTGAATAACGAACATTTCTGCTGCTTGTTGGTTCAGAGTTCGAGGAGGCTGTTATAAAGGGAAGAGAAGCCAGAGAACGATTGGAGCAGCTCGTGTAAAATCAGTGTTTTTTTATACCAGCTTCTACTTAAGATTACTTAGCTCGGACCCAACCCTTTATTTTATGTGTTTTCTCTATAAATGACTCCCCGAGTGTTACATCCCCTAGGACATATGATGCACAGAGGTTATTACTATCAAGATGCATAACTTTACATTTATCCACATTGAACCTCATTTGCCAAGTTGATGTCCAATCACTCAGAGTGTTCAAGTCAGCTTGTAATTTATGGACATTTCCCATAGACTATACAGTACTACATAGCTTAGTGTCATCTGCAAAAATAGAAATTGTGAGTGGGTTGTACTTATGACCTTTTGGGTCATTCAATCTTTTGTAAATTTAAATCCAAAAAAGTGATATGCTCCTGGTGATGGTAATGAGTAAAACTAAGGTTACTGTTCAGGAAATGGATAAACTCCAGTATGGTTGCCACATCGCCACACTATATAAACAACAGGTCATCGATGTAGCGACCATACCAGAGCAGCCACTGAGCAAAGGGTTAGAGTCACCAAATAAATAATTCAAAATAACTCATAAAAATATTTGCTACGGATGGCAACACTTGGATGCTCCTGAAATCTGCAAAAAAACCTTCCTATTAAACATAAAATAAATGTGTTTTAGGAGATACCAGATAGCAGAACACAAAAAGTCCTTCAAATCAGAACTATAGTCATTATATATGACTATATAAGGCGATGATAGCATACTCGTGGGGTATAGCAGTGTATAATGACACCATGTCAGCTGACAACCAGATATAATTCTCTGTCCATGAGATATTGTTTAATGCGCCCAGGACATGTTTTGTATCTTGGAAGTATCCAGGTAAAAGTTCAATGAGAGGCTGTAGGAGGCTATCAGCCCACTCTGACAGCCTTTCATTGAGAGACCCAATTCCAGAAACTATGGGGCGGAGTGGAGGTGGAAAAATCAGTTTATGAATTTTAGATAATGAATGCAGTATAGATAAAACTGGACAGTTGTGATACTAACAATGTAATATACCTTATCACATGTAAAACCTAACCACATAAAAAAGCCTACAGTATGTGGGCTGCACAGCGGGACCACTGAAAATCAGACTCAACGGTCTCAGGACCAGGAGCCTGACCACCTGCAACACCAGCTCCCTCGCGACTCTCATCATCACTACTTGCACAACAACCGAAGGAAGCAGCGGATCTCTCCTCCAGATCTTGGCTGGGCAATAGATGCTGACTGTCCTCTAGAAGCTCGTCCTCGCTGAAAAGGGTAGCTGAGCCTAACGCATATAATTCTTCTCGAACTGAGGGAACAGAAAATGACAGCAGCAAGTTCAGGACAGGGGCTGCTCCCGGTCCATGCCAACCAAGCGTTGTGTCAGAGGAACCCACCAACTATTGGCTGGGGGTGTATGATGTCACTTGCGATGAAGTAGAAGACTGAGTCAACCATTTAAGTAGGGATGAGCGAACCGAACCGTAACGAACCAGATTCGTTACGAACTTTACCGAACGTTCGGTTCGTCCCCGAACCGAACTTTCGTCAAGTTCGTATGAATCAGGTTCGTAAATAAAGTTTACTTTTTCCACAGAATAGACCAGGATACAAGGGATTATTTATTACTCCTACAATCCCTTGTATCCTGGTGTGACCCTCGTGTCAAACCACCCTTTTGGGAGGAGAATGGCCGAGATGGGTTATTATTTTCGTTCGTCCGAACGTTCGTTCGGACGAGCGAACAGAACCGTAACGAACCAGATTCGTTTAAGAACTTTTAAGACGAATCTGGTTAAAATAAAAACGGCACATCAAAACTGTACCGTTTTCACAGAATAGACCAGGATACAAGGGATTATTTATTACTCCTACAATCCCTTGTATCCTGGTGTGACCCTCGTGTCAAACCACCCTTTTGGGAGGAGAATGGCCGAGATGGGTTATTATTTTCGTTCGTCCGAACGTTCGTTCGGACGAGCGAACAGAACCGTAACGAACCAGATTCGTTTAAGAACTTTTAAGACGAATCTGGTTAAAATAAAAACGGCACATCAAATGCATACATATTCAGTTAAGTAGCGTACCTTTGACAACGCTAGACTGTATGTTCGTTATTTGTGCGGGAATGTTCGCATTAGCGTACGTATTAGTGTAGATTCTCAAATATGCGTATATTCGTTCGTATAAGGTTCGTTTTAGGTTCGGTTCGTACGAATCCGAACTTCAAGAAAGTTCGCCGAAGCGAACCGAACCGAACTTTTCAAAAGTTCGCTCATCCCTACATTTAAGCACTGCTGGGTTGCTGATCAAGACACGACCGCTAGATGACACTGGGAGCTCAGGCCTGTCGCTGTGACTCCTTCTGCCACCCCCCTTCTTCTGCTGCTACTTCTGCCTGCCCAGAAGGGCCTATCACTTGTATGTCTAACATACTGTAAATAAAACAATTAAATTAAAAGTAAATTAATAGACTCCAAAACTGGCTGTATCACAGTGTAATTTCACAGCAGAGCGGCTAATAAGACATACTTATATTTCCTATTAATACACCCCAAAAATGTCTGTTTCACAATGTAAGTTCACCACAGAATGGCTAATAAGACATACTTACATTTCCTATTAATACACCTCAAAAATGGCTGTTTCACAATGTAAGTCCACTGCAGAACGGCTAATAAGATATAATTATATTTCCTATTAATAACCCCAAAAATAGCTGTATCACAGTGTAATTTCACCACAGAATTGCTAATAACATATAATTATTTTTCCTATTAAAACACCCCAAAAATGTCTGTTTCACAATGTAATTTCACCGCAGAACAGCTAATAACACGTACTTATATTTCCTATTAATACACCCCAAAAATTGCTGTATCAGAATGTAATTTTACAGCAGAACGGATAATAACACATACTTTTATTTCCAAATACACCACAAAAATGGCTGTATCAGAATGTAATTTTACAGCAGAACGGCTAATAAGACTTATTTATATTTCCTATTAATATGCCCCAAAAATGGCTGTATCAAAATGTAATTTCACCGCAGAGCAGCTAATAAGAAGTACTTGTATTTCCTATTAATACACCCCCAAAATGGCTATATAACAGTGTAATTTCACAGCAGAATGGCTCATAGCACATACTTATGTTTCCTATTAATACACCCCAAAAATGGCTGTATCAGAATCTCACAGCAGAACAGCTAATAAAACGTACTTATATTTCCTATTAATACACCCCAAAACTGTTTGTATCACACAGCACTTTCACCCCAATAGCAAGCAAGGTTTGCTGGAATTACTGAGCTATCGTATAGTGCAAACAGCCTAAAAGCAGTAGTATAACAGCAATTTGGATTCCCAATTAGTGCAACAAGGTCTTGTTCACAAGAGCCTAGGACTGTATACAATACAAATCACTAGACAGACCACACGTAGAGTAAAGTGGCAGGTTTATGTTCTCATTATATGCATCTATGCCTTTTTTGATGCAACCCATGATCTTATTGGCCTTGGCAGCAGCTGCCTGACACTGGTTTCTACAGTTAAGTTTGCTGTCCACTAAAATTCCTAAGTCCTTTTACATGTCAGTATTATCCAATGTTTTAACATTTAGTATGTACAATTAACTTGTATTATTCCTTCCCATGTGCATAACCTTACATTTGTCATTGTTAAACCTCATCTGCCACTGCCTAAGCCTCTAATCTATCCAGATTTTGTGTGGCACAATGTGTCCCTCATGAAGCCATGCTGATGTGGTGTTATACCCTTATTTTCATTGAGATACTCCAAGATAGCATCTCTTAGAAAACCTTCAAACAACAGATGTTAAACTTACCGGCCTATAGTTTTGGGCTCTGTTTTTGACCCCTTTTTTAATACTGGCACCACATTTGCTAAGCGCCAATCCCGTGGAACTCTCCCTGTCAATATAGAGTACTTAAATATCAGAAATAAGGGTCTGTTTATGACATTACTTAATTTTCTTAGAATACAGGGGTGCATGCTATCTGGACCCAGTTATTTGTCTATTTTAATCTTTTTGAGACACCGCTACACTTCTTCCTTGGTCACAGGTCACTTTTAATGGAGAATTTATTTTTACACTCAGACAGTTTGTTTCCATGAGTGAGTACAGTGGAGAAAAAGATATTTAATAGATTTGCTTTTTCCTTATCGATCTCTACTGCTATTTCCTCATCACTCTGTGAAGGTCCAACACTTTCTGGTTTAAACTTTTACCATTTATTTTAATGAAGAATATATTAGGGTTAGTTTTACAGCTTGGCGGTTTTTACTTGTCTTATAGTTTTTCAATGCTTCCTTGCAACTCTTTTGAATAACAATTGGATAGTTATTATTTTATGGTCACTATTTCCCAGGTGTCCCTCAATCTGCACATCTGTTGTTCTGTCAGGTCTATTGCTTAATACTAATGGGATCATTTATCAATGGTGTAAAGTAAAACTGGCTTAGTTGCCCATGGCAACTTATCAGATTCCACCTTTCATTTTCCAAAGGTGGAATCTGGTTGGCAACTAAACCAGTTCTGCTTTACACCAGTTTTATAAATGACCCCATAAGCCCATGTGGTATCTTTCTGGGTTACTTTTGGCTTAGCAGCTTCCACAATTTCTGGTGTATGTAGGTCCACTAGATCTACACCTGGGTTTGGAAGAACACAACCTTTTCCTGCATGGAGTAAAATGCAAAAGTACAAGATGGAGTTCATTAAAAGACGCATTTGATGAGATAATAGTCCTGCTTCTTTACAAATTACTAGTCAGACCACAAGGAGAATTGTGTACCGTTCTGGACTCATGTCAACAAGAAAGACATAGCAGAGCTGGAGAGGGTTCAGAAGGGCAACTAAAGTAATAACTGGAAAGGATGGACTACAGTACCCAGAAAGATTATCCAAATTAGGATTATTCAGTTTAGAAAAAAATGAATAATACAAGTTACCTGTACATACTAAATGTTAAAACACTGACATGTAAAAGGACTTAGGAGTTTTAGTGGACAGCAAACTTAACTGTAAAAACCAGTGTCAGGCAGCTGCTGCCAAGGCCAATAAGATTATGGGGTGCATAGATGCATGTAATGAGAATATAATCCTGCAACTGTCACTGACTAGTGATTTGTATTGTGTACAGTTCCGAACTGCTGTGAACAAGACAGACATAGCAGAGCTGGAGAGTTTTCAGAGGAGGGCAACTAAAGTAATAACTGGAAAAGTTGGACTACAGTACCCAGAAAGATGATCAAAATTATGAGTTATTCAGTATAAGTAAAAAGACAACTGAGGGAAGATCCAATGACTATAATGTATGTATGTACAAATATATCAGAGGCAGATATAGATATCTCTCCCATGATCTATTTATACACAGGACTGTGACAAGGGGACATCTTCTACATCTAGAAGAAGAGAAGTGAGACTATGAAACTCACTGCCTAAGGAGGTGGTGATGGTGAATTCACTAAAAGAGTTCAAGAACAACTTGGATATATTTCTGGAGGGTAATAATATTACAGGTTATAGTTATTAGATTTCTAGCGAAGGGTCATTACTCTAGGGATTTATTCTCACTGACCCATTGAAATCGGGAAGTCCCTAAAATGAGGAAAAGTGGCTCCTACCTCACAGGTTTTTCATCATCTAGGAGGATAACAGGCCGAACTCAATGGACGGATGTCTTTTTTTCAGCCTTAGAAACTACGTTACTACTGTGTTACTTGTGTCCCCCATAGGAATTCGTGGGAGAGGTGAGAGGTACATACCTTATGGGTATAAAAGGTTAAGGAACAAGAAAAAAACAATGTGGATAAATAGCACTGTAAAAAAAGCTATAAACGACAAAAAGAAAGCATTTAAAAATCACTAAAACAGGATGGTAGTGAGGAAGCATTGAAAAACTATAAGGAAAAAAATAGAATATGTAAAAGACAAATAAAAGCAGCCAAACTAGAGACTGAGAGATTAATTGCCAAAGAGAGTAAAACTAACCCTAAAATGTTCTTCAATTATAGAAATGGTAAAAAGTATAAACCTGAAAGTGTCTGCCTTTTACAGAGTGATGAGGGGGGAGTTACAGAGAGTGATGAGGAGAAAGCAAAGCTACTAAATAATTTTTTCTTCACTGTATTCACTGTGGAAAATAAACTGACATGAATGATGAAATGCAGATGAAATGCATAATGTAAAAGTAAATTCCGCATTAAAAGTGCCCTGTCTGACCCAGGAAGAAGTACAGCGGCATCTTAAAAAGATTAATAGACAAATTGCCAGGATCGGATGGCATACACCCCCGTATCCTAAGAGAATTAGGTAATGTCATAGCCAGACCCTTATTTCTGATATTTAAGGACTCTATACTGACAGGGCACCACATAGCAAATGTCCAAAAACAGAGCCCGGAAACTATAGGCCGGTAAGTTTTACATCCATCGTGGATAAACTGAAGGTTTTCTAAGAGATGCTATCTTGGAGTACCTCAATGAAAATAAGCAAATAACGCCATATCAGCATGGCTTCATGAGGGATCAGTTATGTCAAACTAATTTAATCAGTTTCTATGAGCAGGTAAGTTCTAGACTTGACCACAGCGAATCAATGGATGTCGTATATCTGGACTTCTCCAAAGCATTTGAAACTGTACCACATAAAAGGTTAGTACATAAAATGAGAATGCTTGGCCTGGGAGAAATTGTCTGTATTCGGGTAATTAACTGGCTCAGTGATAGAAAACAGAGGGTGGTTATTAAAGGTGCACACTCAGATTGGGTCACTGTCACTAGTGGGACACCACAGGGGTCAGTATTGGGCCCTATTCTCTTCAATAGATTTATAAATGATCTTGTAGAAGGCCTGCACAGTAAAATATCAATTTTTGCAGATGACACTAAACTGTGTAAAGTAAATAACACAGAAGAGGATAGTACACTGCTACAGATGGATCTATATAGATTGGAGGCTTGGGCAGGGAAGTGGCAGATGAGGTTTAACATTGACAAATGTAAGGTTATGCACATGAGAAGGAATAATGCAAGTCACCAGTACATACTAAATGGTAAAACACTGGGTAACACTGACTTAGGAATTTTAGTGATCACCAAACTAAGCTGTAGAAACCAGTCTCAGGCAGCTGCTGCCAAGGTCAATAAGATAATGGGTTGTATAGATGCCCATGATGAGAACATAGACGTAGTCCTGCCACTTTACAAATCACTAGTCAGACCACACATGGAGTACTGTGTATAGTTCTAGGCTCCTGTGAACAAGGCAGACATAGCAGAGCTGGAAAGGGTTCAGAGGAGGGCAACTAAAGTAATAACTGGAATGGGTGTACTACAGTACCCAGAAAGATTATCAAAATTAGGGTTATTCACTTTAGGTAAAAGACACCTGAGGGGAGATCTAATAACTATGTATAAATATATCAGGGTTCAGTACAGAGATCTCTCCCATTATCTATTTATCCCCAGGATTGTGACTGTGACAAGGGGACATCCTCTGCATCTGGAGGAAAGAAGGTTTGTACACAAAGATAGAAGAGGATTCTTTATGGTAAGAGAAGTGAGACTATGGAACTCTCTGCCCGAGGAGGTGGTGATGGTGAGTTACTAAAACAGTTCAAGAGAGGCCTGGATGTATTTCTGGAGTGTAATAATATTAACCCCTTCGCGCCCAGCGCCGTACATGTACGGCGCTGGGGCGATGCGGGCACATGGCGCCCGCTCGCGGGTGCGGCGGGCGTCATGGCCGGCAAGTCTCTGCTGTTTCTAACAGCAGAGACTTGCCGCTACTTACCGCCATCGGCGGCGTCTTCCTGGTTGATTAGATGCCGTGATCACACGTGATCACGGCATCTAGTTGCGTTTCAACCCGGAAGCATTCGCTTCCGGGTGGTGTACAGACACCCCGTGTGGCCAATCGGGGTGTCTGTACACCATATGAAAACTGTAATCCTCGCTGGTGAGGATTACAGTTTTCAAAGTGCAATTCTTATTCTGGCCACTAGATGGCAGGCCAGGATAAGAAATGAGCAACTCATGGATTTCTGAGTCTATAAAATCCATAATTGCTCATAAAGAAAAGAAAAAAAGCCACAATATATAAGCCCATATTTTAGCTTTCTAATAGTAAAAAAAAATTTAAAAAAAATGTTAAAAAATATATAAAAAATAAAAAAGATGTAAAAGTTCAAATCACCCCCCTTTCCGTATAAGTAAAAAATAAATACCTAAATAACAATAAATATAGACATCATGGGTATCACCGTGACCGAAAACGCCCGTACTTTTAAAACATAAAAAAAAAAATTCCAATACGGCGAATTGTGTGGTGGAAAAAAGCGTCCAAATGGCGATTTGCAGTTTTTTGTCGCTTTTTTTTCTAAAAAAAATTAAATAAAAAGTGATCAAAAAGTCATACACACCCCAGAATGGTATCAATAAAAACTTCAGATCGTCCCGCAAAAAATGAGCCCCCATACAGCTCTGTACACATAAATACCAAAAAGTTATAGGGGTCAAGATTTGACAAGAAAAAAAAAAAAAGGGCAACTTTCTAATTATTTTATCACTATGAAAACGCAGGAAAAACTATACATATTAGGTATTGCCGGATTCGTACTGACCAGTAGAATGAAAGTAACAGATCAGTTTTAATGCACATCGAACGCTGTAAATAAGAAACCCGTAGAACTGTAGCGGAATAGCGTTTTCTTTGCAATTTCACCCGGTTTGGAATTTTTTTCCCGCTTCCCACTACACCGTATGCAATATTAAATGGTGGCGTTGGAAAGTACAACTTGTCCCGCAAAAAACAAGCCCTCATACAGCTATGTGAACAGAAAAATAAAAGAGTTATGGCTGTTTGAAGGCAGGGAGCGCAAAACGAAAATGCAGAACCGAAAAAAGCTCCGGGGGTGAAGGGGTTAAAGGCTATAGCTACTAGAGATGGGTCATTGATCCAGGGAGTAATTCTGATTGCCTCATTGGAGTCGGGAAGGAATTTTTTCCCCTAAAGTGGAGAAAGTTGGCTTCTGCCTCACAGGGTTTTTTTTGCCTTTCTCTGGATCAACTTACAGGATAACCGGCCAAACTAGATGGACAGATTTATTTTTTCGGCCTTATAAATTATGTTACTATGTAAATGTAATGCGGTTAATTTCTGGGTTACTTTTCACTTAGAAGAATTCAAAGTTTGTGGTGTATGTAGGTCCACTAGATTTTTACTTTTAAAGAGCACCTGTCACCATGATCAACCCTTTAAAAGGGAATGTGTCACTGTGATCTTGGACTATTATCTGCAGGAATACATGACTAGTACTGCAGATATGGAGTCCAGATTAATTTTTTTTTCCGAATGCCCCCTATTTCCCAACTGAAATACAGTCTCTATTATATTAGCACAGCAGTCCAAACTGTGTATTTCAGCAAAGCTTTGAGCGCTGACAGTGGGGTAATGGGGTCAGTAGGAAAAAATGGTAATCTGGACTTATCTGAAGTACTACTAATGTAGTTCTGCATATAATAGTCCAAGAATGTGCTGACAGATTCTCTTTAAAAAAAATTAAATAAAATAAAAGGGGCATACTGCCTGGTAGGGTTGTTCATGGTGAATTAAATGAGCCCCCTGTTACAATCTGATGTATAATTGTAGCAAAATCTGACGGGCTGTTGCAGAGCTACACACTAGAGATGAGCGAACATGCTCGTCCGAGCTTGGTGCTCGTTCGAGTATTAGGGTATTTGCATATGCTCAATACTCGGACAAGCATATCGCGATCCTCGAGGAAATGGCAACTTCCTCTTCCTGCATGTTAGGCGCCTTTTTCAGCCAATCAACATGCAGGAGAGTCTTTGGTACCTCCTAGCATCACGTGGGGCCCCTAAAAGTCGATAGCTGGGATTGGCTGGCCAGATCAGATGACCTGGGAATATAAGAATCTGGTCCCACGCTGCTTGCGTCATACGCCGTCTGCATTAGGGATAGAGCTGCTGTCTGTCAGGGAGAGTGTTAGGGCCTGAATTTAGATGTTGGTTAGGCAGGAATCACCCACAAAGAACCCAACAGCCCTTCTAAGGGCTACAAGTACCTTTTTTTTTGTCTCCTCCTGGCTGCTGGCTGGGACTTGTAGTGCAGCTACCGCGATCTTAGCTGCACACTGTACACAGTGACTGGTGGCAGAAGGGACAGCACGTGGTCCACATAGACCAAAAAGAAATTTCTCAAAGTCCTCTCAGTACTCATTTTTGCTGCTGCTGTACCTTGGTTTGTTGAGATCTGTAGTGCAGTCTAGGGAATACGTTTTTTCTCTCATTTCTATACACTACAGTCCAGTGAACAATTATGTAGTGTACTGTACAGTAGCGTCAGTCCAGTGAACAATTATGTAGTGTACTGTACAGAAGCGTCCATCTAGGGAATACATTTTTCTCTCATTTCTATACACTACAGTCCAGTGAACAATTATGTAGTGTACTGTACAGTAGCGTCAGTCTAGGGAATATGTTTTTCTCTCATTTCTATACACTACAGTCCAGTGAACAATTATGTAGTGTACTGTACAGTAGCGTCAGTCTAGGGAATACGTTTTTCTCTCATTTCTATACACTACAGTCCAGTGAACAATTATGTAGTGTACTGTGCAGAAGCGTCAGTCTAGGGAATACGTTTTTCTCTCATTTCTATACACTACAGTCCAGTGAACAATTATGTAGTGTACTGTACAGTAGCGTCAGTCTAGGGAATACGCTTTTCTCTCATTTCTATACACTACAGTCCAGTGAACAATTATGTAGTGTACTGTGCAGAAGCGTCAGTCTAGGGAATACGTTTTTCTCTCATTTCTATACACTACAGTCCAGTGAACAATTATGTAGTGTACTGTACAGTAGCGTCAGTCTAGGGAATACGCTTTTCTCTCATTTCTATACACTACAGTCCAGTGAACAATTATGTAGTGTACTGTACACTAGCGTCAGTCTAGGGAATACGCTTTTCTCTCATTTCTATACACTACAGTCCAGTGAACAATTAAGTAGTGTGCTGTACAGTAGCGTCAGTCTAGGGAATATGTTTTTTTATATATCCTACAGTGCAGTGAAAAATTGAGTGGTTTGCGGTGCAATAGCCGACGTCTAAAGACTACGTTTTTCCTCTCAGTCATATATACTATAGTGCAATGAAAAATTGAGTGGTTTGCGGTGCAATAGCCGCCGTCTAAAGACTACGTTTTTCCTCTCAGTCATATATACTTGTCACGCTACGGTGTGGGAGGGGAACACCACACCGAGCACACACAGAAACACTACAGTGAGATGAAGACCGATTAGCAGGTAAGAAGCCAGTGGCAAGGAAAACCACTGAACCAAGTGCACCGGAAATACCAGAAACCAAACCCAGAGGGCAGAAACCCAGTGAGCCCCGTTCTTCACAGAGCCCCAGATGGTAGGGATGCACTTATCCAGAACTCACTGGCTGCACCTCCAGGATGGTCCCGGTGCACCTGGCAACTTACCTGCTGATACTGCTGATAGAAGCACCAGCAGTCAACACACCCAAGACTGGAGCCCAGGCACATGTACTGGAACCCGAACACCTAACAGGACTCAGTACACACAACACACCCAGGAACCAGCTCACCGGCAACAATTCACAGTATCGCTGTTCCCCCTCCGGGGAACCCTGGAGCCCTCTCACCGAAGGCACATACATACAGGAAATGTCTAGACTCCATGTCAGAAGACACATGGCAGTCACAGACCAAACACCCACCCGTACATAAACCACATAACAGGAATAAGGGAAGGGGATGAGAGGACCTCGGGAAGACCTCGATGACATATTAAGTGGCCACAAGGACTGGGCAGATGGAATCCCAGGAAAGGTGCATAGCTCCAGCACCAACGGAGGCTGAAGAACAACTAACCCACCAGGCTAGCAACAACAGAATAAAAGCACCTAGTGACCACACCTAGATCAATATGTTAACCCGAAGAGAACCAGACAGGGAAGGAGGGAAGTATGCAATAAGAAGGGAACATACCAGCAACCAAAACTACACGTTGCCCCTGGCAACCACGGCCTACTACCGCAGCCAGAATGCCAGGACACAAACATGAGCAACATGGAAGCCGTGTCACGGAGAACAACCGAGACACCACCAATATACACGTTGCCCCTGGCAACCAGCATACAACCAAATCTGGAATACCAGGGCACAAACATGAGCAACATGGAAGCCGTGTCACGGAGAACAACCAAGACACCAACAATATACACGTTTCCCCTGGCAACCAGCATACAACCAAATCCGGAATACCAGGTCACAAACATGAGCAACATGAAACACGCGTCACGATAACCACACGATACGTGACAATACTACAGTGCAGTGCGAAATTGTGTCGTGTGCTGCACACTAGCCGGAGTGTAGAAAATATACGTTTCTCCTCTCAGTTATATATTATACAGTGCAGTGAAAAATTCTGTTGTGTGCTGCACACTAGCT
The DNA here is from genome assembly GCA_900303285.1 of Rhinella marina. NCBI lineage: Eukaryota > Metazoa > Chordata > Amphibia > Anura > Bufonidae > Rhinella > Rhinella marina. The sequence goes on along the minus strand of ONZH01024421.1, from coordinate 3,725 downwards.
GGAGTGTAGAAAATATACGTTTTTCCTCTCAGTTATATATTATACAGTGCAGTGAAAAATTCTGTTGTGTGCTGCACACTAGCGGGAGTGTAGAAAATATATGTTTTTCCTCTCAGTTATATATTATACAGTGCAGTGCAAAATTCTATCGTGTGCTGCACACTAGCCGGAGTGTAGAAAATATATGTTTTTCCTCTCAGTTATATATACTACAGTGCAGTGAAAAATTGAGTGGTTTGCGGTGCAATAGCCGACGTCTAAAGACTACGTTTTTCCTCTCAGTCATATATACTACAGTGCAATGAAAAATTGAGTGGTTTGCGGTGCAATAGCTGCCGTCTAAAGACTATGTTTTTCCTCTCAGTCATATATACTACAGTGCAGTGCGAAATTGTGTTGTGTGCTGCACACTAGCCAGAGTGTAGAAAATATACGTTTTTCCTCTCAGTTATATATTATACAGTGCAGTGCAAAATTCTGTCGTGTGCTGCACACTAGCCGGAATCTAGAAAATATACGTTTTTCCTCTCAGTTATATATTATACAGTGCAGTGAAAAATTCTGACGTGTGCTGCACACTAGCCGGAGTGCAGAAAATATACGATTTTCGTCTCAGTTATACATTATACAGTGCAGTGAAAAATTCTGTCGTGTGCTGCACACTAGCCGGAGTGTAGAAAATATACGTTTTTCCTCTCAGTTATATATCCTACAGTGCAGTGCAAAATTGAGTGAATTGCGGTGCAATAGCTGCCGTATAAAGACTACGTTTAGAAAATGTAGAAAATATACGTTTTTCCTCTCAGTTATATATTATACAGTGCAGTGCAAAATTCTGTCATGTGCTGCACACTAGCCGGAATCTAGAAAATATAAGTTTTTCCTCTCAGTTATATATTATACAGTGCAGTGAAAAATTCTGTCGTGTGCTGCACACTAGCCGGAGTGTAGAAAATATACGATTTTCGTCTCAGTTATACATTATACAGTGCAGTGCAAAATTCTGTCGTGTGCTGCACACTAGCCGGAGTGTAGAAAATGTACGTTTTTCCTCTCAGTCATATATGCTACAGTGCAGTGCAAAATTCTGTCATGTGCTACACACTAGCCGGAGTGTAGAAAATATACATTTTTCCTCTCAGTCATATACACTACAGTGCAGTGCGAAATTGTGTTGTGTGCTGCACACTAGCCGGAGTGTAGAAAATATACGTTTTTCCTCTCAGTCATATATACTACAGTGCAGTACGAAATTCTGTCGTGTGCTGCACACTAGCCGGAGTGTAGAAAATATAAGTTTTTCCTCTCAGTCATATATACTACAGTGCAGTGCAAAATTGTGTCGTGTGCTGCACACTAGCCGGAGTGTACAAAATATACGTTTTTCCTCTAAGTCATATATACTACAGTGCAGTGCAAAATTCTGTCGTGTGCTGCACATTAGCCGGAGTGTAGAAAATATACGTTTTTTCTCTCAGTTATATATCATACATTGCAGTGAAAAATTGAGTGGTTTGCGGTACAATAGCCGCCGTCTAAAGACTACGTTTTTTCTCTCAGTTATATATCTTACAGTACAGTGAACATACAAAATGTTGAACCCAAGGGCTAACGGTCGAGGGCGTGGGCGTTCAAGTAGTGTAGGGGGCAGAGGCCGTGGTCCTGGGCAGGGTGACACAGTACATGTAGATGAGGGAGCAGTGGAACGCCGCAGAGTTTCTCTCCCTAGCTCCATCTCGCAACTTACTGGTTCACGTGGTACACCACTATTGAAACCACAACAGTGCGAACAGGTGATGACGTGGATAGCGGACAATGCGTCCAGTAATTTATCCACCACCCAGTCTTCCACGCAGTCCACCCACGCTAGCCAAGGGAGTAGACCTCTGGCTCCTCCAGCTCAACCTATTTCCCCCCAGCCTGCCCCCCCACGAAAAGTATGGATTCAGATCAGGCATACTCACAGGAACTCTTTTCAGGACCCTACCCAGAGACACAAAACCACTGCTCAACAGCAACCCAACCTGAGCAGTTCCTCTGTCCCGATGTCCAAAATTTAGAACTTTCACAGTCTGTGGGTGATGAGAGTGAAGAGGTGTCGGATGATAATGATGATGATGATGAGACACGGTTGTCAGACAGTGACGTTGTTGTCAGGGCAGTAAGTCCGAGGGGGGAGCAGAGTGAGGAATCGGAGGAAGAGCTGGTGGATGATTAGGTGACTGACCCGAGCTGGGTTGGTAATCCAACTCAAGACAGTGCTTCTGAGGGGGAGGCAAGTGCAGCACCAGAACAGGGTGGAAGAGGCAGTGGGGTGGCCAGAGGGAGAAGCAGGGCCAGAGCAGGTAGATCAGCAACTGTTTCGAGTCAAGCTCCCGTGCCGAGGCCTAGATGTTCACAAGTCTGGAGGTTTTTTAAAGAAAGTGAGGATGACCGACGGACTGTGGTGTACAACCTGTGCCACACCAGGATCAGCAGGGGAGCCACCACTACCAGCCTGCGCAGGCATATGAGTGCTAAACACCCAACTCCAAGGCCGTTCACCTTCTGCGGGTCACACCACTGCCCCTTCCCCTGTGTCACATGCTGGCTCGGCGAGTCAATGCCCCACCCTACAACCACTTCTTCACCTCCACGATCCTCCACAACCACAACCAATGTGTCCCAGTAGAGCTTTCAGCTGTCTTTGCAGCAGACATTTGAGCGCAAGCGCAAATACAATTCCAGCCACCCACATGCACAAGCCCTAAACGTCCACATCTCCAAATTGTTGAGCCTGGAGATGCTGCCCTATAGACTGGTAGAGACTGAGGCTTTCTGCAACCTGATGGCGGTGGCTGTCCCTCGCTACTTGGTCCCCAGCCGCCACTATTTTTCCCGATGTGCCGTCCCAGCCCTACACCAGCACGTGTCAGAGAACATCATCCGTGCCCTGACCAACGCAGTTAGTGATAAGGTCCACCTAACCACGGACACGTGGACAAGTGCTGGCAGGCAGGGACACTATATCTCACTGACGGTACATTGGGTTAACTTGGTGGAGGCTGGGACCGAGTCTGACCCTGGGGCCGCTCATGTGCTGCCCACACGAGGATTGCGGGGCCTGCCTCGGTCACAGTTTCTCAGGCTTATTATGCCTCTTCCTCCAACCCCTCCTCCTCCTCCTCTCAATTACCATATTTTCAGTCTTTAACTCCAGGCGCAGGTGCACTGCCGTGGGTAAGCGCCAACAGGCTGTGATAAAACTGCTGAGCTTAGATGACAAGAGGCACACCACCCAAGAGCTGTTACAGGGCATCACGGCGCAGACCGATCTTTGGCTGGCGCTGCTGACCCTCAAACCAGGCATGGTTGTGTGTGACAACGGGCGCAACCTGGTGGCGGCTCTGCAACTCGGCAGACTCACACATGTGCCATGCCTGGCCCACGTGTTCAATCTTGTGGTTCAGCGGTTCCTCAAGACCTACCCCAATTTGTCTGATTTGCTTACCAAGGTGCGACGCATCTGTGCGCATTTCCATAAGTCAACCACAGATGCTGCCACCCTCAGGGCAGTGCAACGGCGCTTACAACTGCCAGCTCACCGACTGTTGTGCGACATGCCCACGCGAAGGAATTCCACATTACACATGTTCGCCAGGGTTTACCAGCACCGCAGAGCCATTGTAGACTGCCAGATGACAACTTCCACGAGAACTGGTAGTCAGGTTAGTCAGCTTCCTCAA